>WHPZ01587081.1:45902-76806 GCA_016617965.1 Macrosiphum rosae | reverse complement strand
CTGACATACCGTCTCCGCTCAGAATCGTTTTTCTTATACAATGATATTATATCATTGAATTCAAATTTAATACTATCCATTATACAGTGACCCACTTGTAACCTACCATACAGCAGAGCACCTTTTTTCAGAATGAAAATCATGATAATTGTCGATACTTATCGTTTCCGCTTATGAATGTCTACCAATTTACTCATTGTATTATTGTGTATACAGATGGAAAATCTTTTATAAAAAAATATATATATATATATACTATCAAAATCAGTTCCTTTACCATTTCCAGATTTCCTTCTGTGTCCATTTGACCAACCACTATATTATCCGATACAAGCAGGTTCATTAATTTTTATTATTCCTGTTATGACTCCTCTGATTGGAAATTAGAACCTTAGGTGAATTTTAGAACAGTCTACAAATTCTAGTTCTATTATTTCAGTTTAAAAGACATTCTCAATAATTTACGTGTCTGATTAAAAAAATATATTCAGTTAATAAAATACATATTACTTTTAACATTCATTCAAAAATAACTTTTTTAACATTTTATTTTTTTGGAGTATACATTTAAAAAAAATTAATCTTAAAATACTATAACCACATAAGAACAGTCGTTGGCGTCAACCAATTTCCTCCCAGCTCAGTCAGACATCACACCCATTTTCAGATCGGTAATTGCTCTTATATGGAATAGAGTAAATGTACTCACAATGTAAATATCTAAGAGGTGTTTTTACATAAGTAATAAAAAAAAAATTATATAACAATGATACAATTTTTGATTAGTTATACACACAATAATAAAATATCTTAATTATAAGACATCTAAAACAAAACAAATCATGATTCATAACATCAAACAATATTTAAGTACTTTTAGAAACTGGTAACTCAATAAATAGACTAAACAAAACGGGTATTTTTTATTATATACCTATAGTAAAATAATAAATATCAGTATATTATGTATTTGTATTGAAATTTTAACATACTAAAAAAAAACTACCTAACGTACATAAAATAATGGACTAGCTAATATTTTCTATAGTGTATTATGAAAACTAAATAAATAATTAATTTAATAAGCTAGATTTATAAAAATAATTGTTCATTAACAAATTACATTTTTCAAATGGCAGATGCTAAAAATAATTTTTTTTAAATATTATACTAAGCTGGTAATTAAACCAAAATATCCATATTTAAAACAAAATTATCTAATACTAAATAATATTTATCTGGTATTTTTTGAAAGAGATAAAATAAATAATTATACTAAGTTATAAAAGTAAATATACTTTGTATTTATTCTTTGGCAGTATATGTTTGAAAATCTAATAATCTTAAGAGAAATTTATTAAGAAAGTATTTTTGAATAATTAATCTAAATCATTTCCAACGATACATTTTTACAACATTGACTTTTACATATTTTTGCATAAAATTAATGACTTTTTAAAAAATTTTAGATCATATTAATACATTATAAGAAAACCCTGGTTACAATTGAATTTTTATTAATTATTAATTGAGAAAATTACTTGCAATAACGTAAATTTTAAATAGGTATGTTTTGACGAAAATAAAAATAATATGTTTATCAAATAAAACAATAATACACAAAACAATTAAGTGTTTTAAAATAGTGTTTCCTTTGGAAATAAAAAATAATAAAATACAAAATATATATTATATTTTGCATTCAGCAATAACATGCCTAGCAGTTAGCAATAGAGTATGCGTGAGCATCTTATTTTAGTTAATATAAATAATAAATATTTTAAATGCTTTCATAAGCTGTTGCCATTGTAGATGTTCCACATAGTTTATCCTAGAAAAATTTATTTTGATTGATAAAAAAACTATTTAAAGTTAATTGAAGCGTAATGACAGACCTTGATTTTATCGTAAACTGATGACCAAAATGCATGATGAGGAATCATATTAATACCAATTTCATTAAATAAACAGGCATTTACAACAGATCCGCCAACAAAGTAAACAAATGCAACAACCAAGACAAATGAAAAAAAGTATGTCCAAGATTCTGATTCTGAGTTGTTATCATATGCATTGTTTAAATTCAATCCACATACTTTACTGGTACTAAGTTCAACAGTCTATAAATATAATCCAACAATTTAATTTCATGATTATACAAGCAAATAATAAAGATTCGCCTTACACATTGGTTAACAGTGACATTTTTGAAATTTGCCAAAGATTCGTTTCCACTGACTGCTAATGAATCACACACCAGAATTACATCAAACTCACTATAAAACAAATTAATTAATAAATAGGTATAATAGGTTAATATTAAAATAGTCTTACTGCAGGTCGTAGTCATTTGTGTAGATAAATGTTACCACGTCGCTTATTTTAACATAAGTATGCGTATAATTGGCAACCTGTATTGAAGAATTGGATGTTCCATTTACAATCTAAACATAAATATTTTTATTTTTATACTTATAATAATATAATTTAATTTTAAATAATAGAATTCAATATCTTTTAAATGTAAGTTTTTAATTTTTATGTAACTAATAGTCAACTTAAATTCAATAATTAATAGAAAGTATAATAATGTTAGGCAAATATCAAAATTGCTATACAGGACAAAATAACTTAGGTTTTCATTTGAGAAATAAAATACTTATTTGAGTCACAAGACGTAATCATCTTAAATAGGTATTCTAAACAATTAGGTACTAAAATTAAATATATTGTACATATATAATAATATTATATAGGTAACATTTATTTCAGAGTAATTAAAATTAACAACAGGATTTAAAATATTTTAGTAGATGTTACGTACCTACGTATCTAGTAATTAAGTAATAACAATGTACGACGTAGTGCATGTTTCTAATAGTACTCAACGATATAATTAATAAGGCAATTAGTATATTATAACACGCTAGGGCCATTGTAAAAGTATCTCTCCAGGAAAGTCAACCCTCATACGAAGGATACGAGTCGACCAGCATACCAAGTACGAGAAACGGACACAGTCTCATGATCGAATTTGGCCACTGATACAAACTCCAAAGGACTCAATCATATAAATACCAGCCCGGGACAAGAGTTCGGCAGACGGTTAGGGATACTCAAGACATTTGGAGGCAGGTCGTAAAACCACTCACGGTCTTAGTATCAGTTCAGAGTCAGGTCGTAACACCGCTCACATCTCCACCTTAGCTTATATACATTGTAATTTTGTACCTAAATAAACACTCATCATAACCTAGTACATCAGTTATTCATTCCTGCGTTGATGTATATATCGACCTCAGTTGGGACGTAACATAGATAACACATTTTTGATAAATTAAAATATGCAGCAGCTTTCATGTTTAAAAAATACCTGTAAGAAATAACCAACAGGGGAAATGTTGGTAAATCACTATTATGACATACCTAGCTTACATTGTAAATTTAAATCTAATTAACGAAATATTTTATAGCCACAGCTTTCAGATTATATTTTTAAAATATAATATATCTCTCAAATAAATGGGATGCGAGTGGGTTATTCTATAATAAGTATGGAAAAATTCCAGTAATAATTCCCTGAAAATCTTGTTGCTCTGAAATTATTTGACACCGGGACGACGAACATAATAGATAACGTAATAAATACTAAACTATTGCTTCCAAACTGTTCACAAAGTGTATATTATCGAGCATACTGTCGAGCAGAGAAAAAATGCGTAGTATCCATACCCGGTGAGTATATATCACTATGAGGGAACAATATCTAAGAATGTTCGCTCATCTCCTCGACAAAACGTTCAAGATCTTAAATGGTGATCGACCCGTGTTTTATAAATGACATTACTAAATACCGTCCACATTTAGATAAATCATAAAAGCGTTTTTGACGTGCAACCGAATACTTACAACGATTTCACTGACACAAGGTTGATAATTCAAAGTCTGGTTATCCGCGATCGTCAGCGTCAAATTCAATCCACCCAAGTCGATATTGTTGTCGTCGTTGGCCGTCATGCACGTACACGATGAAGACAACTCGCAAAAGTACTGATCTTTCTTCAGACAGACCACCGCTGCTGTGGCGCAAACGACGAAGAACAAGACATGGGTCACCAACCGTTCTGAATTCATTTTCTGTTCAAACGAAAACCGAAACGAAAGACACAATAAAAGTTAAAACGCACGTAGTGTGTACCGATCTCGTGCCGACAGACTAATACGACCACTTACGGTAGTAGTCAATTCACCAATGATGCGATCCAAGAACAAGATATTATAATATATTGCGATTCAATTAGCATGTTTTCCGTTACGTAATTACGTAACAATTTGTCGACATGGGAAAACGGAATGTTTTCAAAACGCAAATAATGAATAACACGACCAACGTCCGACGAACCAGTATCGCATAACGTGCCCAAGGATGATGATAATATTATAACTTACCAAGACCATAGAGTATTATGAAATGCATACCAAAACGTACCAGCATGTTGTAGCGGCTGATTTGTTGTGATTATAATATAAACCACAGACATTTTCATGCATACCTTATCTCAATCCTCTTATCAGTTCTCCGGCGTTATCATGATTTCAAAATATTCAATTGGGGACGAGGTGGCCGAGCGGGTTAACGCGTCGGTTGCGGCGCTGCCGGTCGCGGTTTCGATTCTCGACCACCGGGCGGCATTTTTCTCCGGGCAAGGACATAATATATCGAAGGGCCTCAAAAGATCTAAAGACTGATATTAAACTAAAATAAAATTATTAAAATTATTAAATTATTTATTATTGATTTGGAAACGAAACCAATGTTATTTCATTTTTTTTATATAGCATAGAGTCGTGATCACTGTTTTTAGATTTTGAGAGGAACAAACAAATGTATTGATTTTTCAAGACGTGTATAATTTTTTTCATTTCTGTCGGTCATCAACATGACAACATTGGGTGGTAAAAATATTACGAATTTCGAGATCAGCATTTTTTCTGTTAGAAAAGTGAATCTAGTTGGTACTTTTTGGAGATCGAAACCGAAATTTTTAGTTTTAGATATTAGAAAGCGTCAAAAAAATAAAAATAATTGTCATTTTTACCTAAAACAAAAAATTTTATTTTTTGGTATAACTCGAAAACTAATAACCGTAGACCATTGAAGTTTTCACCAAATATTTATATTAATATTTTCAATAAATTACATTTTGGAAAATTTTAACTTTTTTGAGTTAGTTATAGCCTTGAGAAATTGTTTTAAAATTATAGATTATTTTAAATTAAAAATTTTTTTTTGTTTAAGCCCGAAAGTCTGTTGACTTTAAAAATTGCAAAAAAAGTTTTTGAGGTGTGTATTGAAAAAGATAATAAGGGGCCTCAATATTTTGGTTTTGCACACGGGCATCAAGTAGCCTAGTTACGGCACTGTATAGAACCAATGTGGATTTTTAAATCCACTTTGTATACAGCCTAATTTGAATCATGTTGACCGTTGTATTTATCTAATATCTATGGAAATAATATTATAATACAAGTTTCTTATTAGAGTCACAAATCACAAGTTCAAACGTACAAAAATATTGTCATTGTTTCAGTTTTACATTGTATAGGGCAAAAATATTTAGTTGAGTCCAACCAATATTTGTTAGGTTATTCGACTTAACTCCCTAGTCCCTTCAGCCAATAGCATTATTCAGGAGACACCATGTGGAGGTTGGCTGAGTAGGCAGTCTCCTAAAAAATGTGTGCGGTTATTCACTGTTTTTTTTTTTACTGTAGTAAAAATAAGAACAAAAAATGTAATTAATTAAAAAAATAATAGAAATAATCATGTGTAATATGATAATATTAAATTGTTAACATATGAATAATAGTTGCTGGTAAAAATTTAAACGATAGGAACTAATTTAAAAATATCAAATTGCAAATTTGTTTATCTGCTGTAAAATTGTTCCATTTTCAATGTTTTTGTTGCTTTGCTTCATAGTTTAATATATCTACTTGACTGTATTCCCAGAAGAGAGTCAACAAGAATAAAAATATTTGTATGTCATGAGTGAAATATTGCATTTAAATTTGTGTGAATACTTTCACAACTGTTAGTGGTCCGATAAGTGTGTTCTGAAAAATCACTCAAAATGTTGAAGGAAAACTGTGCAACATCATAGTCAATGCAATTAATAATTATTTAAAACTTATAGATAGTTATGATATCTTATCTAAACGGAATCAGTTCAAAGATATTAAGCTAATAAATTGGACTCAATTCAAACACACAAAAGTAACAAGGACTCAATTCAATGTTATCCTTATAGGTAATAGATATAATAATAATAAATAATAACACATTCACACTATTAATATTGTATAATGTACTGAAATGTTCGACGAGATAACGCAAAATATATTTGAAAACAGAATAGGAGAACGAGTATTTTTGTCTTGGCTAACCTAATATTTACGAATTAAATTATACAATATCATAAATGTATTGTCCCATTATGATATCGGACTCCACCCTTTCTTAGACTTGTTTTTGAATAATATTTCTGTAAAACTGTGGTATTTCGGATCATAGCCATCTGCATGTGTATTTCCTTCGGCCTGTAAATAAAATGTTAAGTCAGTTATACAAGTTATAAATGTATGGAACCTAAAAAATTGTATTCATTAAAATGAATAGATTAAAGTATATTTGATAAGAGACCCAATTGCTAATAATTAATTTTTAAATAAAACAATGATCAGTGGTAATTAATGCTAAGGTACTATTATTGAAATTATAATTATAAATGTTTATAAAAAAATACAACCAAGACTTAACAAAAAAATTGTTTTTAATTTTAAGATAGTACTGGAAAATTAGTTTTTTGAAAATAGAGGTTTCCTGTTTTATATTAAAAACTATGTCAATTAATATAACAGTTGTTTAGTATTTGTACACATGGTGATATTTTATTGATAAAAACCTAATTTATAAATTGTTTACAATTACTTATACTTTTCTAAATTCATATATACCAAAAACTTTTCTACAATAAAAGCAATGTCCAGAAGTAAAAAACGTAAGTAAATTATTTTATAGTTAAGACTTGATTGATTTTATATTCTGTTAATTTAAAATATTAAAATACACCAAAGAATATTTTAACAGTTAGTATTTATACACAAATAAAATAATTTAAATGGCACTTGTACTGTATTTGTTTAATGTATTAAAATATTATATTTAAGGACTAGAGGGTTATGGTCTAATTGATTCTCCCCAGCTAGAAAACTCTGCTAATCTGTCCTTGGTACCTGGGTATAATATATTATATTCTGTATATACAGTAGAAATTGGTTTATGTGACATCAGACGTACGACCCAGTGTATTCACATTAACCAACAGGTTGTACAAGACAATAAAAATAAGTATGGGAAATTTAGCTGGGACCTACACGGCCATTTGCTGTCACCGTCTTACAAGTGCATAACATAGCAAACTAACGCTTAGCAGATCAGGTTTAGCTCCGTTAGTTTAAATATTAGAGTGAATCGACCAATTTTAAAACTTGATGATAAGAACATTATCTGTGTTTTGTAGGTTTTTATACCATAATTCAGTTTTAAAGTGAGTTATGAGCATTATTAATTTAAGCTATATTATATACGCATAACCTCCCAAAAAATAGAACTATTCTAAAAAAACCCACATACAAGCACAGATTATGTTCTTACCATCAAGTTTCATAATACGTCGATTCACTCCAGTGGCGCCGAAGTCCTAAAAATTTAGTCGGGCAAAAAATATTTGAACGGCCCCAATAGCGTACATGAAAGGGTGGAGGACCGAGGAGGTATTAGTTTTTACCTAAAAATTATAGATGTTCAGTTTTAAAAGAAAATTTAAATCACACTTTTTTGTAATCCCCACCAACTAAGATGGATTAGAGACAATTTTGTTTGTTTCTGAAATCGGCCCCATGCTAAATTTTCAAAAGATGTCGGGCCGAGGCCCGACCTCAATTTAGGGTTCGGCGCCACTGATTCACTCTAATTTTTTTAAATAACAGAGCTAAACGTGATCTGAGCATGAATTTGCTATATTACGTACTTGTAAGACCGAGACAACAAATATCTGAATACTAATATAAAAAAAATCTGTCCTCTTAGTATGCAAAAATAACAAAAAGTTAAAAGTTAATTATTAACCAATTTTTTTTTTTTTTCATATGGCGATTAACCAATATGACTTGTTGTTAATAACTTGCTAAATATTTCTACGGTACATATTAATAAAAATTCATTATATTATTCTTACTTTGAACCAAGCATGGGTAAGAATTTCACATTCTTCGCCGGGTATAAGAAGTTCTGGAGCATCAACCAGAGGGACGTTAAAATTAGAAATTAATTCTTCTTTATCATTGGTATATCTATAAACATAAATAAATAATTAACTTTAGTACAATCACACAAAACAAAGCTGGATAGAAATAAATTAATATTCCTAAACCTCCTAATTTTAAAATAAACAATAATCTCTAATAATCTACGGTATTGAGTCAAAAATACCCTTTTTTTTTAATAATTCATAAATTTTATCACTATTATACAATTGCAGTATAAAAGTTATAGTGGTGTCGTTATCCTCGCAACTTTGACTTTGCTGGAACTTAACCTTGGCGAATATCAAAGGATTACCATATTAATCTTTTCATCACTAAATTGCTTTAAACACTTAAGGCAAACTAGCTCTTTTATAGCTTCTATATGACTAGATGATTTCTTTATGAAATTCAACCTTTGAAGCCTTAATTATGAACATTTTATAAGGCCCTATTTTCCCTATCCCTTTTAACACCATTGTTTAATTTCTGTCAATAATAATGAGATATAATAAAATAAATTTTAATAACATTTTGACTATCAAAGTATACCTAATGAATCATAAATTGTATTTTTTATTTAACTTTCACATATTATATTTATTTAATTTTTAATTTTTATGCAAGCAATAAAATAAATCAATAAAATATAGAAACTTGGGTGTAACAAATGATTGATTACAACCAATTTCTCTTTCCATTTCATATAATAGATTTTCACTGTTCATCATAACAAATTGATTTAAGTGCTTACAAAATTTTCTTTATAAATTACCTAGTTTCAAGGATCTCTGAAAGTTTTCTTTCTCCTTGTTATATTGTTTACAATTTATGATTTATTGTCTTATGGGTATTTATATAATCTTTAAATTAATATCTATTAGATAAATACAACAACTTACTTCATTCGTACATCAGCCCAGTATTGTTCTCTCGAATAACTCCAATCTTGTATCTTCGGATCATTCTCATCATAATTGTCAATATCTAAACGTTCTAAATCTTCTACGATTATTTCTGCATCACCACCTTCTGACCAATCATAAACTAATACCTCAGATCGGTTGCTAAAAACAAACATTTTATGTATTATTGATTTAGACAAAAATTTATTTGGTTTATTACATATTATTATTATTATTATTATTATCAGTAGTTAATAATATACCTGATTTCCCTTAAAAATTTATATTTCAATTCGCTGTCCATAGTTTCTAAATACTTAGTATTCATTGCCTTAGAATTTACTTCATGAGGTAGTTTTCTTTCTTTTACAAGTTCTAACAATCTTGGTACTGGTGCATCCAAGTAGACAACCAAATGAGGATGCAGCAAATCAGGCATAGCGTGCTTGTATAGTATATAGTACATTTCACGTGCTGCTTTACTCATATACTTGCATTTATACATTGCTTCTACAAACGCAAAGTCACTGTACGGACTGCGTTCAATAATTACACCTTCTCCAGTGTTTAACAAGTGTGCAATGGCATCAATGTAATGAGCATAGCGTAACTTGTATTTGATTATTTGAAACGAAGCTGCATTAAAGTGTTCCGGGTTTTCGAGAAAATTACGCTCGTCGAAACTACGACAATTGACCGGCAGTTGAGGGTCTAGTTTTCGCATATCATAACCATAGTCGTTTAAGTAGTACGCGTCCATTGTGATGTCCGGCATAAAATGCATACCTAATAAATCAGCAAGCTGATGTCCAACAGCTGTTTTACCTGAAAAAACCATTTAAGTAGAAAAGTGATTAGTGACTATGTGACGTACAAAATATACATATCAACAGAACCAACAGAATAACCATCAGCGTAACGGTCTAGTGTTGTGGCGTTACATAAATGCAAACGAGACGAAGCAAGTATGCGATCACTCACCGACACCGACAGGTCCCTCGAGAACGATCAGCTTGCTGTTCTCGTCGAAACGCGACGTCGTCTTGTCGAACATACTCCTGAGCAACGTGTAGTCCTTCTCTTTGTACGGGAACGGTGCGGGTTTCTGAGGTTTCGGTCCCAGGGACGCTTGCAGAGCCCTGCCTGTGATGTGCCGAGCGGACTGCGGGGCGCGGAACAGAATCTTCTGGACGTTGGTCAAAGCCATATTACTCGATTGCCCCGTGGGCTGAACTAATCTCAATCCACTGTGTCGGCTCGTGCCGAAAAACAAAACTCTGCGGCGGACAACGAAATAATAATAATATGTGAAACGTATATTATTATAATTATTGGATTCGTCTCCACTGACCGACGACTTTCGTAATTCGTATCAGCGGACATATGATTACCCGTTATCACTCGTCACCGTATCACCAAGAACCAGAAGGTCGTGTACGGATACAGTGCGGGCCCACCGACTACGACGCGCCGTCGGGTTGGTAACGCTTACGGTGAAAATTATTCCATAGCCCAATAAACTTTATGATTAAAAAATCAAAGAAGCAAGACGTAGCAACGGGGCCGTCGTGGGCCGTGGCCCCCCAAGAATTACCGCGGCTGAAGTTCACTCAACGACCAGACAATATACTGTTCGTCCTTGGGTCCTTCACCGCCGTGACACTACCGCCACCTGTCGGGGTTCTGCGTGACCACCGTCCGCCGCCGCGGTTTTTTCCGTGCGCGACACCCGACCCGACCCGATCCATCGTCGGTGGCGCGTGCGACTCCCGACTTTTATTATTATTATTATAAAGCCAAGCGCACCGCTCCGCGCGATCCAGTATAGCGTTCGCTGCCCGACCCGACAGCTGGCATGATGTGCATGGTTTCTCACAGCCGCCAACGACTATTCACGAACGCGAATTCCGCCGAACGCACCTCCGCCAAAGCAAAACGTCAACCGCCGCACGACGAAGACCGCTCCACCGCAGGACGACTACGCCGCCGCCGCCGACTTTCGCTTAAAAAGTTTCGTTGTTCAACCGCGGCCGTGTACACGCGGATACGACCACCATGCCCCGTGGAAAGCGCAGGCCCAACCAACACCACAAGTCAACTACGGGTAAGAAACGTCGAGTAAAATATATGACGGATGATTTTCCCCGCAGAGACCGAACGTTCCCGCCGTTGTTTACCGCAGTCGCCGTGCTTTCGCGTCGACGTCACCGATTGCGCGCGGTGTGGCAACGACACGCTTATTGCGTGTTTTCGCGTTATTGTGCGGTGGCGCGGTGGAGGGGTAGGTCGCCATGTGCCCACCGCGCGCCGTTGTTGTGGCGCCACGCCGCGTTTTTCCCGCATGGCCTCGGAAAATACGACGCCGCAGCCGCCGATATTTTCGTCTTCCCCCCGCCTAGTCGTCGATCGTCGCGATTTCGATGCATATTTTTATGAAATTTTTTTTGCATTCGCTCGGACGACCCTGAACGTCGACGAAAATCAAGGCCCGCCGTTCGAATATTTTAATGACCGTCCGTTCCAGTGTCGGATCGGCGATTTTTTTTTTCTTACGCTTTCCATCCTCGCGTACACTAAAAACACTCGTCGCATCGTCGGACTATAAATTGTTGTCCTATTGAACGTCGTTTATTTATTACTCGTGTACACTGTATGCGTTACTCGGGGAAAATCGTCCCTCGCCACCGAGCTCAACGGTCAATACGGTCAATTTGGTTGACCGCAAATCTGGAAAACGAACGACAATGCATATCCAATTTAGTAGAAACTTGACTCACGCCATAAACTAGTGCTTTGTATAACCTCAGAACAAGGTACAAATGTTTGTAAGGTTGATTATCAGAACCACTATTCGTCGTTAACAATTATATTGGACAGTTTTTTTCCACACATTAACGGGAATTATATGTTTTTACAGTTATTATAAATTATAATACCACTCGTTTTTCAATTTCGATAGTAAAATAAATTTAATTGATTGGTATTTTTGCAGCACTATTCGGCTACTTAGTACCTAACTATTGGATAGGTACATCATTTTAGTAGATAAATATTATATTTTTAAACCATTAAGCATAATAACAAGGAGTAGCCAACCTAATTGATCTGTTTAGATTTTATGTAATAATACGTACTTAAGGTCATATTATTATTATTTATTTCCTGCCTATTATTTTTATAGTTAGTGCCTACCTATCTACAGATACATTTTTTCAATTTTTTATTAGCCTTTGATTAATTGAAGTATATCTATATCTATATTATGAATGTGTTCTACTTAGCAGCTACCTACCTAATAATACATAATAATAAAATAGGTACTAACCTATTTAATTATAGTGTGGATATTGACAATTTTAGTTATAGATAGTTGAATAACAACAATTTTTCTTTTTTTCTGTTCTTGTTCAAACTAAACTAGGCATTAGGTCATTTTTATTTAGGTACCAATTTACTGTGCATAATATTTTTATTATAATAGCCTATAATTTAGTATATTTAATGCTGTCAGTCGTCAGTTACTAAATTAAAATTGTATTTTAAAATATTAATAGTTAAAATTATTCTAAAAAATCTAAATCATTCAAAATTATTTATATACACTTAAGCATTTAATGTTGCATTATTTTTAAGACTACCTATATAATATTAAAAATATGATATATATATTCAGGTTCTATCCAGAAAACATAATGAAAATATGTATTGAGACAAGTTGTAATTAAATGATGAAAACATTATAAGACACTATACAGGTATCTACTCGGGTATCTAGAAACTAAAGTTGTTCAAGATTTTGTATGGTTGGATATTTTTCACTAGTGAAAGTCACATTGAGTCTAAAAAGTAGATCAATGATGTAATTACAATTATATAATAATATGTAATGCAATTCTAGTACACAGATATTTTTTAATAAATATTAACGTATATAAGTACTTATGATCATGTTTAAAAATGTATCTAATTACGTATTTTCATGCATTAAATTTAAAATCTTATATTTTATCGGATACCCAGGTACCTATAGCTACTGATATTAAATCACAAAGACGTTAAAATTAATTTAATATAGGTACTTGTTCATTTTTATAATTGCTAAGAGTTTGTATTTCCATACCTATTTGTCGCAATTCATATTTATTTTAACCTTTTGACTATTAGGAACAAATGAGTTATAAACTTAATCCTAAACTATATCTAATTAGTTAAATGGGGCTTGATGGAACTAGCATAATTCTACGTATAAGAAAATATGTTTACAAATTAAATTAAAAACCTATTTATTTATTTGATTACTAAAAGTAATTAAACAAACCTATACAGAGCTACATTTTTAATAAACAATCTTAATTAATTTAAATAAATTATATTTTTTAGATACACTAGCTGGAAAAGGACGTGATTTAGACATGTCGGACGATGAGTCATATAATGATAATGCGAGTGTAATTAGCAATTTATCTTGTAGCACATCGAATGAAGAACGTTCCTGTAAGTATTCTAATAATTGTTTAATGACCAACATAGTTTCTTACTTATTTTTTCATTTCAATAATGTATAGGTGTTGCTATTGATGAAACTGATGAATCTCAGAATGATGCATTTGAAGAGAAACTAAGTGACGCAATTGATGGTTTATCACAGAAGTCTGCGCAAGGACGTACATTAAGTTTTGAAGCTGTTTGTAACATATTTTGCAAAAAATATATACCCGATTATATTTTAAATAGGTACGTCCTATTTTAAAAATTAATTTTTTTGTTTTTTGTTGAAAAATAAATTTTAAAGTATACTTATTTCTACAGGCGTATGACAATAACTGATTCCATTGAGCGCGCCCTTAAAAAAGGGGGCGATAATGAGAAAGCTGCAGCAGCTAATTTAGCTAGTTTATTGTGTATACAATTAGGTGCATTGGACTTGGCAGAACATTCTTGTCAAGAACTATTACCTATACTAATGTTTGTTGTTAATGATGAATCTGTTCCTTTATTGGCCCGAGAAAAAGTAATTGTTTATATTTTCTCATGTCTAAATTTTATTGAATTACTAATTTTATCTGTTATTAAGTTGATTTTTATTTAAAATATTGAATGTTTCAGTGCTGTTTGGCCATAGCATTACTAACTTTTATTAGTTGCAATGAAGAAATTGATGCAGCTATGCAATTAATGCGCAATTTATGGAGACGTTTATTACATTCAACAACTATTTCTCCGTCGATAGCAGCTCTCTATTCGGCAGCATTATCTTCTTGGTCTCTCCTGCTGTCCACTGTATCAATTCGAAATTCTTCTGCTATTATTCCGTAAGTTATTTGGTACTTTATCGCTGCTAATTAAAACTGACACTAATTTATATATTTCCTTCAATTGTAGTACTTTAGCAGAATTGAGTAATCTCTTAGACTCAACACATCTAGAAGTGAGAATGGCTACTGGTGAATTAATAACGGTTTTGTTAGAAATGGCACGTGATTGTGAAGACATGGATGAATATGAGCCAGATGAAGAATTTATTAATAAATTACGTGAACTAGCAACAGATTCACAAAAGTATAGAGCTAAAAAAGATAGGAAAACACAAAGATCAAACTTCAGACAAATTCTTCATTATGTAGAAGTGAGTTAGACAATAGAAATAACATAATATATTTTAAAGTTTGAATTTAACATTTTTTTGTTTTTTACAGTTGGATGAACCTCCAAATATTCAAATACGTTTTGGTCAAGAAATATTAACAATGAACTCGTGGATCATCAAAAAGCAATATGATGTGCTGTGTCAAGCATTAGGATCTGGAATGAACATGCATATGACAGAGAACGATCTAATTCGTGACATATTAAGCCTTGGCCCTAAATTATGTCAGACCACACTTTTGACTAACAAACAATCAAAACTCGAAAGGGTGAGTTGAAAAATCACAAACCAACAAAAAATATACATTTTATAATATTTATTATATTGTTTCTCATTTTTACAGCAACAAATTAATGCTGCCAACTTCAAGGTGCGCACAAAAACTAGAGGAAAAGTACGAGACAAAAGAATAGCTTTTATTGATTGAAGAATCATTTAAAGTTTTAGTAAATTATTATACCTACTATATTATAATGCAAAACCACTTGAGCATGTGATAAATACTGTTGTTAATATTCTGTTTTTTGTTAATCATTTTAGTTTTTCTATGTGTATTGTCAGACATATGTTTTTAAAAACAATTGGGTTTTTTTTTGTCTTGATTAATTACCAAGTATTTAGAATATTATATCAAATAACTTAGTGGGACTTTCGAGTTTACTAATCTATTTTAATATATTTAAAGTTGCAAACTTATCTCTTTTTATCAAATAATGCTGTTTTAATAATAAACGCGGTGCCTGTTGTACTACAAAATACAATTTGTAACTTATTACTGCCATTATGTTATATTGAGACTGACAAATGTATAAGTAATTGTATCAGAAAAAAAATGTCATCTATGCCAAGAATGATTTTTTTTTTCATTTTTTACAAGACTTATTTTAATTTCCAGTTATCAATTGCAATAGATATCAAAACACAGAGTTACTATGAAAAATAATTAATTAAAATATCAGTAGTTACAGGCATCTAAATAAATATTGTTTATTTAAGTTATCTATATTAATTTATAGTATTAATTCTAAGTGTATAAAGTAGCATGTACTTCTATTATTATGATTTGGATTGAAGTCTTTTTCTTTAAATAAATCTTTAAAGAATAAACAATTATGTGTTTTTATTTAAATGGCTAACCTTTGCTCTAATTAGGTCACATATCACCATGCAATTTTTAGAAAGTAATATATTGTTGTTTATTATGGTAATTATATGTAAGTTGAACATTATGTAACATAGGAAGTTATGATAAGTTATTATTGTTTAGCAGTACACACATTTAGTTTTGGATTATGATTATTATTTTATCATAATGAATATTCTATATAAAACTACATTAATCCAATCATTAATCTCCCACTCAAAAATCAAAACATAAATATGGAATTTCCGAACACTTTGTTCGTTGACACAAGGCCTTATCAAAAATTCTTGTCAATATGCATGCAGATTGTCTGCCGTAGACTTTGTCAGGAAATAAAATAATACCTACTATTTATGTTATTGTTCCTAACCCGAAGAGTATTTCAATAAACTACTTATTGTGTTATACCTAAATTAAAACGTCCACCCCCAAACATTATGAATATGTACTCACTGAAAACACAAAACCGTGATTTTAAAATCAATATTTGGTCCAACACCAATTTCAGTAACGCGTGAGTACTTAACATTAAAGTTTATAATTATCCTCAACAACCTGTATAATATCTGGGGTAGTAGTTTTCTAACGGCACGAAAATCGTGTTCTATGGTAGTTATTATTACTCCGTTGTTAAAGAACAGTCCGACCAAACGAATATTATGATATGATCTACTAACCTTATAAACGCGATTTTTGAGCTACTGCCAATGATTATTTTTACTTTATAGTATCTATTCTAAACCTTTAACAAAAAATACATGCGAAAAATTTGTTTTTGACATGCTCCGCAAAATCACGACGATGACGCTCGGCATCGGTCATATTCTGCACTGGAACGACAGAAATCTCCTCGAGTTTCCTGAAGACTTGAAACGGAACAGGGACGTGGTGTATCAGCTATACATAAAAAACAACTTCATCGAAGTACTAGTAAGTCGACGACTTATATGCACATAATACCTATTATAATTTATAATATTCGAATCGCTCCCGTCGGTAATAAATTCGCCGCCACCTCATATTTTTATACGTATCGTATAATAAATAAACAACACGATTTATTTGCTCACGACTGTTTAAACTATACCTTACTTAAACGGCAAATATAAATATAATATACTTGGTATACATTTTGATTTTGTACTACCTATTGGCCATCGTTATAATAACGTTAAAAATGTAAACTTGCGAAATTTTGTCGCTCTTTGAGCATCAACTATTAGGACAGTTTACTTAAAATTGTCGAAACCGACGAGCTGATTGATGTATATATAGTTTTAATTTTTAACGTCATATATGTACAGCCGGGATGGATTAACAGCTTGGCTAAATTGACTCACATCTACGTGGACAACAACAAACTGTCGACATTCCCTGCGGAACTATGCGAGTTGAAGGGACTGGAAGTGCTGTGCGCGCCTCGCAACTCCATAACGGACATACCTTCCGCACTGACGGCGCTCAAGCGACTGACGCAGCTGAACTTGTCACGCAACCGAATAAGAAACGTCCCTGGCGGTAAGTCACAATAAAACGCTCAATGAAAAACTTAAATTGAATTCACAATTAAATACAATTTTCATAGTTTCAAAAGTTTACCGCAAAAACGAGTAAAAATTACTATTTATATTTAAACTTTGGCCGTCAAAATACCATCAAATTATTAGGATGAGGTATAGATACTCACATGTTATTTTCGTAATTTCGAACGCACAGGCAATACAAAAATTTTCAACTTACTATCTTATAGTTAATGTGCACCTATACTTGTAAATTGCAATTAGGTATACTACTATCGTTGGCCCGTTGTGCACTTCCGTGTAAACCATCGCGCGCCGTAGTGTTTAACATAATATAAGTTCACCATAATAAACCAAACATAGAGATACCTATTTGAAAATATTCAACTACCTCACGTCCTCACGTCTTCGCACCTGTAAGCTGAGTTTCCACTCTGTCTTGTCGTGTAGTGTTTAATAATATATTGAATACTATCCTTAACGTACTAACTTCTAACGTAATTTTAGAGGCTTTAGTGCTTTACATTGTCGAATTTTTTTTTTTGTTATAAAATAAAACCTATCATGGTATTTATATTTTATATTATATGCTAATTGTATTATATTAATCTGGTAGGTAATTCCTAATATCTATACTAATATATAACTACGCTGTAGAGTTTGTTTGCTTGTTTGTTTGAATGCGCTAATCTCAGGAACTACTGGTTCGAATTGAAAAATAATTTTTTTGTTGGATAGTCCATTTATTGAGGAAGGCTATAAGCTAAATAACATCACGCTCACGCATCGACAAATTAATAGAAGCCTGTAGAAGTGCTCAAACGGGGATTTTGATATATACGGTGGAAATGTTTGTTTATAAATCACTATTGGTCACTATTGGTTATAGGAGAAATAATTAATAGATAAGTATTTATTTATTATTGGTTGTCATTGGTTAACCGGACAGATCATGTATCTACAAGCATGTATCAAATCAAATTTTCTCACATTCCCTATAATAGGATGGCTGAGTTGCACTTACTGCAGTGAGTTACATCCAAATTTATACAATCACAATTTATTTAAGGGTTACCATTTTTTACAAGCCACGAAGTGCGCAGGACCAGCTAGTTTAAATATATAACAAAATATAATTATTTTTTGATATTGATTTCTTGGAACAATTCGTGTTTAATAAAATGGCAGTTACCAGTAATGAAGATAATTTATTTTGCCCAATAGTTGATCATTGTCAATTCTTAACCCTCCACAAAACTCAAAAATACCTTTCAAATTCGCATGATGTTCCAAAAATCGATAAATATATTCTGAAAGCGATGCTTACATATTTTGGAAAACTAGTTACCATTTTAGTATTTACTTGCTTCCATTGACAAACAATCCAGTTTATCGAAACCTTTTAAATATACGTTTCATGGGCTTCAACTTAATTATTTAATATGTATTTTTCATTTTATTTTTTCATTTAAAAAACTCTAAGCAGGTAAAAAATGTTTGGCTAGTCTTAAATAGCGGTTTTTTTTTTTTTTTCCGTTTCTTCGATAAATTTATCAATTTTAACATAAAAAAGGTGGGAAAATGCCTCCTGTACAGTAGGTTACAAGTTGGTCACTGTATAATGGATGGTATTAAATTGAAGCAATTTTACTGCCCCAAACGGTGATGATAGAAACAAAAATAAAAAAAAATACACATCATTGTAAAATCAATACAATATTACAATAATACATCCATCGCTCCGCTCAGAATCTATAATATCAAAAAATTTACTTGGGGCTCTGGATAATATTTTTATCTTTATAATATAGGTAAATTCACTCTAACCAGGTATATACTAAAAAATACAAATAACAGGTTATGGATTGTTCTTAACATACAATTGTTCATGTAATACCTACGTTAGTATTAGTATGACGCAGTTAGCAATGTGGATTGCGGGTACGATGTCCTCTTATTAAATAGGTACCTACCTATATTTATTAACTATAATGCTATTGTTATTTTCATCGCAATGTTTAAACTTTAAATAAACGTATGTCAACACTCATCACCTCGATATTGTTCTATAATAAAGACTATCTTGTGCTAATGAATACCTATATTTGTTTATCATATGAACGCAATAATAGTTGAACAAAACAATAAATTCACACATTTCAATGACTATGCTTATCATTATTTATTATTCACAATTTATTTTATACGAAAAAAAAATATTTATTTTAATATTAAATTTGCTATACCTAGTATATTATACCATATTGTATAATTCAAACACACCATACCCTTCAGTTGCGTCATTTCAGTTCTTATTAGACTGGGGCAACTTTTCACTGCTTTTCCGACTCAAAATTATTTTCATTCAGTTTCTCATACCATATAGTCATAGTGCCATAGTGGTTAGGGGTGGGGGGGTAAATGTGCTGACAGTTGCCCCCCCCCCCTAACGTATGATTGTTAAGAGTACTATATCATATACTATATACATATATACCTACATGACAATTAATTTTCCATATTGCTCGTATTATAGTAGGTAATAGTAATTATTTATATATTTATTATTTATTACAAATATACTGGCATTAACCTCTTTAACATTAAAATAACAGTAAAATAACAATAAATATAATAGTAGGATACATTCTAAGTACATTATATATACAGTGAAACGGGTTTAAGACGCTCTCCTAGAGACCAGTCAAAAATAGCGTATTAACCGTGAAATCGTATTATACGGGTTATGTTGAACTTTGTCAGAAACATAAGGAAACCTACGGAACTCGTAAAAATGAGCGCATTAGGAGGGAAAGCGTCTTAAAGTTTAAACAGACTATACTGTATTAAAATATTAAAATATTAAAACAATAAAACATTAAAATTTAAAATAAACCATCATCAAAATTGGGATTCTCATTGGCGAGTGACATAATACTTCTTAGGGGCTTATTTTGTAAATAATTTGTGTTGGCTCTCGGAATATGGAAAGTTTTTTAAAAAAGAAATGTTTGCCATGGGGTTTAAAAATTTATTTGGAATATCAAAAATAGAGATTCAATTTGGTTAGTTATTAGACCGTGAATAAATTTTAAATGTTATATTCTTCTTCTTTCAGCAAGAGTAGGCAAGTCAAGTACGTTACTGCGTATAATTGTTTATAATTGTGAGCTAAACACATAATATTTAGGTTAGACACTTTAGGTTAAGACATTTGAAAATTGCATGTTGTGAAGCTGCAGGCCTAATGATACTAAATAGCTAAATACTAAATGCCTAAGTATCTAATATATTTTAGTTAAAATAGTTAAATAGTTAATACAAATATGCATAATAACATAATACATTATCACTTAATACTATAGGTACGTGATATTATTATATTGATAAACATGCTATTTATTTAAAGTTAATCGAATTTTTATCGCATGGATATAGTCATAGTTTTATGATCATATTTCAAAAACTTATGGTACTCAATTTAAATTTGATTTAATTAATTAATCTTGTATTTTTACATTTTAAATACCTATTTCATATTTTTTGAACTATTAGATTTATTAGAACATATTATGCAAATTGTTAGTGAAAAAATGCACAGTCTTGACTGTTATATAATTTATTATAATAAATAGTTAAAATGTCACGCTTACCTTTAACTTATATGTAGACGTTTTAAACATGCCGTCTCTGTGGCTATTGGACTTGTCTCACAACGAAATCGAAACTCTGCCGGAAGTCTACCCAGACAGATTGTATTACGGTGAAATATTGTTGAACGGAAACAAGCTGATCTCCGTGCCGGACAATCTCAGTCGTCTGAAGAACATCGAATACATATCGCTGGCCCACAACAGGCTCCTATACGCTCCTGCAGTAGCTTTCAGGCCGGAAGCCAATATCAACATGGACCATAATCCTTTTTTAAATTACGTACCGGCCACTATTAAGTATATAATATAAAAGTAGTGCATTTATTTATTTGTTTAAATTAATAAATAACTATTAACTAGGCTACAGTACAGATGGTATATATACAATTAAAATAATAAGATAAAATACTTTAGGAATTAGGAACTAATTATTCTAATATAATATAAACAAAAGCTGGTAAGTGGGTATCGCACTGCTGAACAGTAGGTTACAAGTTAGTCACTGTAATGGATGGTGTTAAATTTTAATTCAATGATATCATATCATTTTATATTTCGTATGCGAAAAACGATTCTGAGCGGACACGGTTTTTTAGCCTAGGATGTATTTTATATCATATTTATAGTTTTATTATTAAATACGTTATAACCGATTAAGTTGAATTATTATTCTTTGTTTATTATCATATTTGTACATAATAATATACTTTAGAAGTTTCAAGTTCCCACGAATAATATTTTTTAAATATAACACAAAACTAAATCGTTCTTCTCCGTTTAAATATCTAATTTAACCGGCGCTTTTGAAAACTACTTTTGAAATTTCGACCTCCCTAAGCACCAACTAGATTTACTTTTCCATCGAACAAGATACTGCAGAAGTTTAAAATTGAATCATTATTTTGACAACTTATCGTGTACACAGACAAAGAAATAAAAAAAAATACACATTATTGTAAAATCAATACATTCATCCCTCCGCTCAGAATCTAAAATGTATAGGTTGAGTTTCGATTGAATTTTAGTGCAAAACTGCAAAAATATTCATACAATAAATGCTATAAAAAATGAGCCAATTAATAACATAAAAACCGTATAAAGAGGGAGGGCTTTGAATATTTTTGGGTGCTAAGCACCTCCGCTTATTCAATATAGGCTATGAGTAAAATTATTTATAAGAATAATGATGGTAAACTATTAAAAAAAATCTAAACTCTTATAGAAGTGGATTCATTCAAATGTTGGAGTTGAACAAGAATTAATAGTTATACTGGGGTAGATATAGGTACGTAGAAATAAATACGCTGAAGGTTTCTCTATGAATAGTAAATATTTATAAATGTTGATAAATATAGGATATTATAAATTTCGTAATATCTATAAAGAATATACCTATACATGTCTACGTATATAATTATGCCATAAAATATACATTTTAATAAAAGGAAACAAAACTTTCATATAACTGACTTTCAAATGATAAACCTTGTTTAAATCACCGATAATAAAGTCCAAAACTCTGCGCTTTTAGAAATTTGCACCCCTTCAAATAATAGTCTGGATTCACTATTACCCATTATAATAACATTGTATATACGCTATCAAATGTACCTATACGTACTAAGTAATTATTTTTTAAATTAACACATGTAAGAAATGGTATATTTTAATACTCATTTAGTCATTTATATATTATGTTACCATTATATCAGAGCAGAATATTGCGGCACACAACAATTTCTGGAAGCACACATGTTGCCGAATATAACACTGACGTGCGACGGTCGCAGTCTGATTATATCACCTAAAATCAAAGAAGTGTTCAGTGTCCAAGGAAATGCACACTGCCCCACTTTAAAAGAATTTGCACTCAGGGCGCTCTACGTTTGGAAGACGCCATTTTCCAAAGATAGTGTCCCCAAACATTTGTGCGAACAACTGTTGTCCGGTCCAGCTGCTTCCTGTATGCAATGCTTGAGACCGATGTTCACATTCAGCTATATGTGTTTATTACAATATGAGTAAGACAATTTATATAATATAAATAATAACCAATGAATATTTAATATGCTACTTAATAAAGTATTTTAAGTACATATATTATATTAGTAAGTAGTAACTAGTAGGTACTAGTATAGTAGTTACCTTTACCTAAGGCTATATTATAATAGGTATAGTATAGTGTACGGTTATGGCCACAATAAATATAGATACCTAATAATAATATAACTAATAGGGCTCAGATTTTAAAACACCATTAATAAAAAAAAGCATAAAATTGTTTTTAAAAAAGTATGACCAAAAATTTACTTAAACTAAGCATAAAATTCAATAAAAAAAAAATAATTTAAATTAAAAAAAGGCGCTCTGCTGTACAGTAGGTTACAAGTGGATCGCTGTAATGGATGTTATTAAATTTGAATTCAATGATATAATATCATTGTATAAGAAAAACGGTTCTGACCGAAAACGGTCAGTCAGCCTATGATAATACTAAGTATATTTGATGATATTATTGTGAATAAAGTAATTTTTATATTTACCTATTTACGTGGACCCTTGTTTTAAATTTTCAATCCTTAGCTATAAAAGTTGAACATTTTATACATTTTTAACTACAAAATAATAATTAAATTTTAAATATGATAAATTTTGTCAAAATTCGAACTTTAAATGCTTATAAAAAAAAATTGTACATATGTATTTTTAATATTTTTCAACTGTTATTGTTACAATATATCAGGAGCCTTACATTAAATTTTCACGCTTTTTTACCCAACAAATAAAATTTTACTGATATTTATACAAAAAAAAACTAAGAAAATTGAAAACTAACAATGTCCGTAAACAGTTTAAAAAGAGTCAAAATATTTTCAAATTTTTAAGGTGTATAGAAAATGAAAATATAAACATTCAGTAAAATTTTCATGTATCCACAGTTATTCGTTTTTGAATAACAATAAAATAACAAAACCGCTACATGAGAAATCGACTGAATATCCAATATTGTAAAATTATGAACTTCCAACGCTCATAAAAATTTAATTTTATTTGCTTGT
Organism: Macrosiphum rosae; assembly: GCA_016617965.1. Taxonomy (NCBI): domain Eukaryota; kingdom Metazoa; phylum Arthropoda; class Insecta; order Hemiptera; family Aphididae; genus Macrosiphum; species Macrosiphum rosae. The sequence goes on along the minus strand of WHPZ01587081.1, from coordinate 52,511 downwards.
AGACTTTTTTTTTTTGATAAAGCTAGATAAACATGTAATACATTTGTATTACACTTGTAATACATTTTCAAATCTTTGATTTTGAAAGAAAAAATTTTATAAATTCTTAACTCAAAATAATTTGCTAATTTTCGTGATTTTTCCATATTTTGTCAAGATTTTAACTTTAAAAGCTTATAAAAACAAATTCTGATTAAGGATTTTTAATTTTTTCCAACTGCTATTGTAACAATATAGTAGGAGCCTCGTATTAAATTCGCAAGCTTTTTTGCATAATAAATAAAGTTTTATTGACATTCGTAGAAAAAAAAACTAATAAAATTGATACTAATAAATTTTTTTTTATTACTATGGCATAGTAAACATATTAAAATGGCACAGTTAGAATAATTGTAAAAAAGCCGAAAAAATTAAATTGGTTTATTTGAAATCAGAATGACATATGAAACAAATTTATGAAATTATGGAGAAAAATTAGATTTCTATCTCATACATAAAAAAAGAAGCATATATACTTTAAAATCCAAGCCCTAACAATTAACAATATTGTGTTTCTTAAGTTTCTTTTTCAGATCACACACGCATTTCAATGCCCAATATTTTTGTTCTAAATCGTGTCATGGAGCATTTAAACAATTAATAACAAATCGTTACCAAATGGTTTTACAAGAATTGGATTTTAAAATTAAACCTTATGGATTTTTTCAAAGTTAATTTTAATTTTATTACATTTTGTTTAATATTGTCATTATTTTTATTTACTCTTGATGTTCCTAATTTTACTATTTTATTTATTAATTTATTGAATTCCAAATAATACAATGATTGTACTTATTGTGTATTTATAATATGTACCTACTGTGCCTATATCAATGATAAATTAAAAATAAATCAACCTACAATTAAAAAATATTTCTAGGCTATATCATCGTATATTCTTATATAGATAATTTTTATAAGATATACCAAATGAAACCTAAATCAACAGTTTCAAAAATCAAAACTTATATGATAACTCAGTAGCTCAAATATTTTCCGCCTATTATCACCTACTTTGTGAATTATTTTTTAATTGTAGGTTGATTTATTTTTACGACCATAGTCAGATATTTTTAGTAATAAGTATAATTGTTTTATTAATTTTGCTGAAAAGTGAACAATGTTAAAGATATTTAGATGTATTACCTATTGTATATTACTATTAAAATATATAATATATTAATATCTATATTCTATGTACATTTTCTATATCATCCTAGGTACATTTAAATATATAATATTGAACATTGTCTATCCATCACACCATCACAGTAACTGTGAGTTGTGACACATATTTTATCTACTTATATAAGAGCTTGGAGTAGTAGAGCTACACCCGGTCTAAAATAACAATTTAATGCCAAGCATGTTTTATAACATTTAGGTAGGTATATGTATTATGTGAAATTATAACTGCTCGCAATAAATAACACTATGAGAAAAAACTACCCCTCCGAAATCCGACGACGACAGCAGCTGCGATTGTCACAGGACGGTGATGTGTAGTGGGTAAGGCAGTTGCGTGACGAAGGGAGTAATTGTCGACCGTTAAAGTTTTTATTGGTTGGGTGGTGAGTGTGGGGTGGGTGAATGGGTAAAATTATCTAGTAAGTATATTAACTAGTACTTTAAAATATGATATTAAATACCTACCTTTATCGGACTGTTAGTGGGTGGGTGGCATATTGGACTTGCCTCTGAACAATTTCAAGTTCATCACGCCACTGGTTTAGGTTCAACCCATTAAAACCCATTACGGCATTTAGCATTAGGTATCTGATGGTACCTAAGCCTATTCTGGGTCATACTATTGATGAATGATTAGTACAGAGTAACATAATATAATAATATTATATTATACTCTTATTGAGTCTTATCCTTTGCAACGTAGGTACCGACTATATAAAACCTACCGACCATCCATTTAATATCGGTATTGGGTGATCAGCAAAAAAATGTTCCGGAAAAAAAGTTTAGTGAACAATTTACCGAAAACTTATTCTTGTACACTTTTACAGTATAGTACTTTGTATTTCAGTGTGTAAGATGTATAAAATCCTTTTACATAAGTAATATCACTTATAAGTTACCATTATATATTTGCTATCTACCATAATAAATATCATAACCCGTATATCTTAATATCCTACATTTGGTCCTAAAGTCATAACTTATGAAAAAGAGGTGTGATTAAAATATTATATTGTTAATTGCATTATTATAATAATTATACGCAGGTACTATCAGGCACGGATCCAGAGCAAAGATCTGGGGGGGGGGGGCAACAATTTTTTTACAACACAAATACAATTATAATAAAATATTATTATTTATTCTTAATTCAAAAATGTTGTCATAATATAGTAGGCAGGTATATGTAATCAATGTGATAAATAAATTATTGATTATATTTAAAGCGGCAATGTGAAAAGAAGTTTAGATTTTGTTTATTTGTTATTTGATATTATACAATATTTATATTTATAAAAATATATGTCTGGGGGGGCTGGGTAATTACTGTACAGACAAACAGTTGTACAGGTAGTAAGTCGCTACATTACAATTTCCATAAGTCCAGTATCACGAGTAGGAGGTACCTACCCTGAGAGACAGTGACACATCAATATATTATTTTATTGAGTTTTTCGACTTTTAATGAATGCCTTAATTTCTTATAGATTTCCTATGACTTATAAGTATACTGTTGTGAATGTTGATAGTTAAAAAAAAAGAAGTAAAAACCGTATTGAGATATTCTACTCATAAACTGTTTAGGACGTTTATATTATAATTAATAAGCGTATACATTGAAAATGAATAATAATATTAATAGTCGCCTACTCGCCTCTTTAAAAATCACAATTTATAATAAATTTTCATTGTGATTGTCCCAAGACGGAACCGAGAGAACGTTCTTTCGCCGGACAATAATTTATTTAGTTTAAATACCGCGGGAATGGCAACACTGGCTGACGTGTTTGTTTCATAAACACGAAACGTTCAGTATTCCTTGATTCTATCTTTTATGGTTTTTTTTTTTCTTTTCGGCTTGTTGCAGTCCCTTGTTATCGGCTATCGCATTTGAAAACGACACATAAATAAAATAATAAAATATTTCGTTGAAAATATTGTAAGTAGGAGGTAGCTTATAGTTTAATAACATTTTTTAGGTTCCCTAACGATTTTTCTCTTCCTCGCGACGGTTTTGAAAGCTGCGGAAATGAACGTCGTCCCGCCGAACACCATCGGTCCCGTGGTCGGACCGTATTCCGACTGAATATTGTCGATCTGTTGCGACATGATGTCGATCCCGACCAACAAACTCAAGCTGGCTGTGGAGATGGCGACCCGAGTAGAATCAGCCCTAGCGAAACGGGTCGGTGACCAACCGGAGGTATGTGTAGTAGTTTTCGTGCCGGCTTAGTCTAATAGTAGTCGAAAAACCTAGAAACTGTTTTTACAAAATATGTCGTCGCGTCTTGCACAGGCCCAATGTGCGCCCCCTCAACAGCTCAAAACCCAGTTCGAAATCAACGACTTGGCCGACACCGACCGTATACTACTCACCAGCAAGTCCATACAAAATGACATAGAAGAATATTCTGGTGATTTGTTTTTAGAATTATTGGTTTACCGAAATCTCAACGCAACACCGCAAGCCTATTTGCGACTGCTTGAAATTTATTAGCATAATGTCTTGATTTAATTAATTGTTGTTGTGCAGGTACGGTGATCGTTACTAGAGGACGGTACATGACTCCTAAAGAAAAAAATCAAGCTTCAACAGAGAAAGCATTGCATTTACTTATCAAAGGGCCGAAAGAACCAAATTTAGCTCGTGAGCATATTGAGTCATGAATTACTATAGAATTATATTGTATTCTATTTGCTAAGAAATTCATTTTTATTTTCACTTTAGTTGCTATTAAAAAAATCCAATCACTTATTCAACGAGACAAAGATATGTCTAAGCACCCAAATTTGACATCTGGCCCATTGATTAATGGGGCAGGAATAGTAAGTAAAACATTTAGTTGAGTTTCATATTATTTAAATATCCAAACTAGTAAGGAAAATTATAATATTATTAGGAAAAAGTCTTAATTGGCTTGGACCACGCTCCGCCAGCTTTTGACCTCAGAAATAAAATATTAGGATTAAACGGAGCTAATCTTCATTATATCATGAATGAAACGGGGGCTGTAGTAACCATGCGAGGACGAGGTTCTGGATTCATTGAAGCTAATGGACAAGAATCAGTTGAACCTTTACATCTATGTGTCGAGTAATTTAAATTTTAGTTTTAATTAATTATTTATTAACCTGAGTTGCTACAGTTCGACTCTAATGATACCTGTTACTATTATAGACATGCAAAAAATGAAGTACTGCAAAATGGTAGACAATTAGCATTCAATTTAATCGAAACTATTCAAAATGAATATAGTCTTACATATGCGGCTAATCATGTGGCACCGCCGCCCAATGTTGCACACCAACCATCCAATGTGCACATCCAACAACCACAAGTAATCCATCAACAAACTATTCAAACCAATAATGGTCAAATACAACAAATGAATCCACGTAAATATCTTCTTTAATATTTCAATGGTCCATTTAAAAATAAATTGTCTAATTTTTGCATATATTTGCAGCTCAATATCAGACTGTCCAAGTCGCTGCACAAACAGGAATGATGACATTACAGGACGGATCACAAGTGGTGCAGACATCTGTTGCTAATGTTCAAATGCCATTTATTACACAACAAGCAGGTAAGATTTATAGAAATTATTTTATTTAAATAAAATATTAATGTTAAATTCCATATTGAGTGATAAAACATATCAGTCATTTTGTATCTTACAACTCCATTACAAGTAAAACCAGTATCTATACAAGCTGTTATTCAAACTTTCTATCAATAAGCTTATGACTAATACATTTATAAAAAAAAAATTGTATTTTTAAATGGTTGTTACTGTATAATTCAGTACCTCAATTAATGGCTGTTCCTCCACCAGTAATGGGAGGTCACCAACAACAACAACAGTCAGCACAAAACGCACAGGGGCCAACCCATATAGCTTCTTTGGGTCAGCATCAAGCATCGATTATGCCTCAAATACAAACACAAGTAGTCAATCAGCAACAACAGCACCAACTTCCATTGTCTGTTACGCCAGTCAGCTATTCGACCATTCAATCACAGCAACAGCAGCTAATTCAGCAGCAAGCAATACAAACTGTATGTTCTATATTAAAATAATAGTGTTCATTATTATTTAAGATGATTTCAGTACACTATTTGTTTTCCTCTGGCCCCCCACGTGCAACGAAACGCATTTAAGCAGAATCATTTTTTCTATGTTTTTAAGTAATCTTAAAGTAAAATCGTTCATTACAAAAAAGATAGGGAATAATATTTTTGAAGGAATGTCATATCGATTTTCTAAATATTGTCTCAAAACAATTTAAACATTACTTAAATGTGTAACATTGTTTTGTTTATTTTGAAAGTCAAATAACAATAAAATATTAAATCTATATGTCGTTCCCTAAAAAAAATTATTCTCTACTTTTTTTGTAATGGGTGATTTTACTCCAAGATTACTTAAAAACATAAGAAAAATGATTCTGCGTTAATGTGTTTAGTCTATGCTGCACCTGGGCCAGAGAGATAAAACAAATAGTGTGCTGACATCCTCTTAATGTACTCACTTTTATTTTCTTATATTATAGAAAAGTTTAGAAAATGTTCAACATACACCGTCTGTTACCCATACTACTCCTACAACACTAGCTAATGGTGTTATTCCACATACGCAGGCATTTATGACTCAAGCTGCACTTCCTATACAAGTAAATATTTAAATTATTTTGAATAGTTTCAAAATCAACTAACAAAATCATTTTTGTAGTATATTCAAACATCTAATGGCCAAATTATAGCGTACCAACCACAAGTGCAATCTAATGCATTCCAAATGGCTCAATCTCCCAATGTTGGTCAAGTGACCCAATTAAGCCAGCAGTCAAACTCCGGGTTGATCGGTACCACTTATATACTTGGTAACCAAATGGCACAATATCAGCAACCGTCTGGCCAACCTGGTCAGGTCATGATTGTGCAGTACCAACAACCACCACCGGCTGAAATCCAACAGCCCGCTATGCAAACTATTCATTTACAACAAACACAGTCTGGTCAATTGATCCCAGCAAATATTCCCAATGGCCAATTAATTGTACAGCAGACACCAGGGCAACCTGCTCAAATACAAATGATGATGCCTCAACTAAATCAGTTCCAAAATCTTCAACCACAAATCATACAGAACTTGCCGGGTCTTTTACAATCACAAGTCAGTCAGGCATCTACTCAACAATTGTTACTCCAACAGCAGGGCAAGACATTTACACAGCAAACAGCTTCACCTGGTGGCAATCAATTAATGTCACTGCCAATATCTCATCAGATTCTACAGTCACAAGGCAATGGTATTGTTACAATGACACTTCCACAACAACAGCAACAACAACAATCACACAAACCACAACATCAGC
>WHPZ01587081.1:20902-40902 GCA_016617965.1 Macrosiphum rosae | reverse complement strand
CTCTAATTTGCTTCACAAATCCCAAGTCCCCAAAGATTTAGATAAACTCTAATGTTACTGATTACTGTTGTATGCATGCAAAATATGAAGAATTGCAAAATTGTAGACAATTAGCTTTTAATTTAAACAAAACTGTTAAAAATGATGAAAAGCCGCCCGATGTTGAAAAGCAACCATTTAATGTCCACATCCATCAACAAGCTATTCAAATCAATAATGGCCAAATTCAAATACCACATGTGAATTAGATCAACAATCTGGTTCTCTAATATTAATAATTATAAGTCATTTTTTTAAAAAAAACATGCTTTTATATTTTTCAACAACCATCGATAACAACCAAACCAATAATTGTCTACACTTAAAAAAGATTACGGCAAATAGGACACGTCGATTTGTTGCTTGTAACAAACCATTTATACTGAAAAACAAACCAATCAGAAATATTAAATTACAAGTTTGGAAATAAAAATAAGAGTTCATATGGTGGGTAAGTATGAGCTAACTTATTAAATGCATTATGTAACATATTATCATGTATGTGAATAATGTTAAATATTTGTCAAATACTCACTAAACACGAGCTGTGGAATTTCTTGTGACAAGTACGACAGGCAGACTTGGGCAACTGATAGTTAGAGTTGTGAAGTATAGAATAACATATGTAACACTCTTCGACGCCATCAAACTTCTTTGTGATATTCAGTTGCCACAAAGATATACCGTCAATGATTGAGCCGTTCTGATGTGAAAAGAACAGCGCCAACTGTTTCAACCATCCTTTCCACTGAGACATGTTGATCATGCTCTTATCGCTGCTGACTCTGATCAATCCCAAAGGATGATTACTGGCCATCTGTATGGTGATGTCCACGGCCGTTTCTTCAATCATGTATGAAACGACGAGTATACCGCGGTTTTCGTACAAGTTTACCTGAAGAAACATGATAGTTAAAAATTAATCGCAATTACAATAGGAGGTTACAACTACAAATATATACCACTATGTTGTCAATTTTTTTCGCTTGCTTGATGTCTTGGAACTCTTGAACAATTAAACTCTGTGATACGTATTTGGTTGTTAGTTTGTCGACCAAAGTTGACACTTTATGTTCACTGTCCACCCACCATTTGCGTACAACTGCCGGCAACGTGTGTAATAGATTGTAATACGTCCAGCACACCATATGCCAGAGTTTTTTGTTGTTCCAATAGTCCATCGGTGAACAGCTGGGTCTCAAGTTGAACAATTCTTTGATAATTGGATTGACGTCGTTATTGGCATATGTCTTAATGATAGAATGTGGCATCAACTTCAACAAATTCTCCATCAAAAACGAAATAGAGTTGTTATTGCTAAAAAATGATTTGTGATAAGTGTTTAGGGTATCAGTTTGCCGTAATCAATTGTTCGTTATATGCACAAAATGTCAGAACATGACTTACTTCAAATGAGAAATGTACTTATATCGTTCTTGTGACTCAAGTTTCGAACATAATTTAAATATAACATTCCATACCAACAAATAAACTCGAGTATTTTTTAAATCCTCAGAGAAAGTTTTGGGTTCAAATGTATTTCCGATTCTAAAAATACATTTTAATTTAATATTATATAAAACATGACTATAAGTTGACAAAAAATAAAAATAAAATACTTGATTTCCGTTAACATTGTACAGATCAGGTCTTGAAGTTTTTGCAAAGGTAGCGTGGAAAGTTCAAACGGTACTTGATCGGATTCAAAGTCAGTATCTACATCAACTTTGCGCACCCCACATAATCTGTTGGATTAGAAAAAATAAATATATACAAAAATTAAATGTTAATATGTTTGTTTGTTGTTTTTATTTTTTGTCAATGTACCTGTCTAAAATATTGTATGCAGTGATTTCGATCGGGTAACAATCTGAACTAATCAAGTCTGAACAAAGGCTAAACCAATATTTTTGATCTATTTCTTCAAATTCTAAATAACTCATAGAATTGCTCAGAGCTTCTAATACAAGTTCATGAATACAACTATTACAATTTTTTGACAACTCAACCCAAATCTTCACCAAGCAATCGCGTACAACTTTTGTATCTGATCTGAATACTATCAGGTTTTCGTTGTTTTCCGGTACATGTTTATAAATTTCTTCATGATAAAATTTCATCAGTTTTACAAATAAAGAACTGACCAAGGCAGTAGCAATTCCAATGGGCAAATATGTTTTGCAGTCAAAATCTACTACATTGGTTAGGGTCAACATTACCGATTCTAAGCGACTGAATATTGTTTTGCTGTATTTTAATATGATTGATGCATCATCTGTGTAGAGAAAGATCAAGTTTAAAAACTCAATGTTACGTATGGTTTCTATCATTGTCTTTTCGTCCTTCAAACACCTAAAACACACAAATACACAATCATAATTTATCAGTTATCACAAATAACTGAGATGCAAAACTTACTCAGAGTCACTAGTGAGCAATTTTTCTTCAGAGTCTAACACCTTCTGTATCTGAGAAACTGTATCACTGTTGGTCGTCTTTCTGAAGTGCACATTCCAAACACATCTTGTATCTGCCAATGAAAGATGATCATACTCCAAGTTGCTCATGCCGCAAAAATGCACAAAAACCTATACAAGTCAAACACAGACAATGTTTATAAATCATATTCAAGTATAGAACATTTATTTTTTAAGTATAGAAAAAATTATTAAATTCCCTAGTGTTTGTACAATATGAACAATAAATAAGTTGATTACCAACATTCACATGAATACATTTAAATGTTATTTAATAATTTAATATTTACAAATAAGTAATAACACATAGTATTGGCAAAATTTTAAATTTTAAATTTTGAATTATATAATTCTACAAAATTTCTGAACAACTTTTTATCACACCTACAGTCTTCTAGTCTACTCTTCGCAATTTGAAATTAAAAAAAAAAAATTGAGTTTTTAAAATGTTGACATATCAAAACACTTTAAGTGTTATGACTTTGAAGGAGAATTTTTTATTTTTGTGATATCAATGTTCGAGTTACCATGTCAAATGTATTATTTTTTTACGTGATAATATCCAAATTATTAGGAAAAGTATGATACATTTATAGATATATAATACAAATGTAAATCTAAATACATATGCAACATAAACACATTGACTATGTATGTCTTTTTGCCGTTTTCACAAAATGCGTATTATAAAAGTAAAAATCAACAGTCTTTTAAAAATAAAATAATGTAACTGCTCCTATATGTTCGTACATAAAACTGATGTATGTTAACATATTTTAAGACGTGCGTTTAAGAACACTTAATAATATTGTTATTTAATAAAATAATATTCAGCCACGCGTAGGGAGTAATAAACCATTTACTTTAAATACATATTGGATGTCAAATGTGTCGCTGATTAATCCTCATGATGCCAATTTACGTCAGTATGCAGTCAATGTGTTAATAAGCATTATAAGGATGATTTTGAAGTTACAGATTAACTGAACATCAAACAAAAAACTATTAAATGTTTTAAGTATAAATAAAAGAATAAAAATTAATAAATTAATGTCACCTGAATAATGTGTATACAATTTGGACTGTCACTATGTTTTGACATTGCAGAATTATACAGATTAATCAATTCTTCATTTGGCAATGACAACATATCCAATACAAATTCCAACGACTTACACCAATATGGACCATCATTAATTGTTCTATAATAAAAAAAAATATGTACACTTACTATTTAGTATATGACAAGTGATAAAAACAATTCACATACTTTTCCATAATTTTATTTATGATGGCATGAGCAACATTTTTTGGTTGCGATTGAATGAGTACGCCAACATTAGTTTTAGTATCCTCAAAAATAGTATTCTTGATTTTACAACAATATTTTCTCTGAATTAAAATTAAAATCAAAAAATGTATTTAATACACAACAAAATACTTAATTATTTTGGTAAACTTTTTTTTTTTTTTTTTTTTCATAATATAAACTCACGTTTGAAAAATATTTTTGTAGGTGTGCAACCACATTTACATTGCAAATTATATCAGCCATAATATTGACAAATTCTTCATCAACACTGTCCAAATTATTGGGTTGTTCAGATTCATTGAAAAATTTTAAAATCTGTTTTGTGAAAACATACATGTGAGAATATAATGCATACACAGTTCCAAAGCACTCATCGCTTGTATCTATGTAATTCCCAACATTTCCGGTATAAAATAATGATCCATTAATATACGTTGCCAATTCGCAACATTTAATTGCTTTTGAGTGATCAACACTATTTGCACATTTTATCAACTCATACAAAAATTTAATTGGCAAGGTATTTTGTTTAGTACATGATAAGAAATCTTCAATAAATTGATCTACTGTACTTTCTACATGTTCTATATCAACACCCATAGTTTGTAAGTAATTTGTAACAACCAAACTACACCTCTTCATAACTTCATTGTCGTGTACATCTATCATATTATTCAACAAGAGTTTCCAAGTTAGACTGAGCTCTTCTTGGTCTCTACATTCACCGTCTTGTGATTTTTCCAAATATGTACGGATTAAGCATTCCATTGTGTTGAAAATGAGATCAAGGTGGGAATTGACAAATGACTGGTCATTTAAATTTTTTTCAAATATTTGTCTTAACATAATAACTAATGGAGAGGTAGGGTTAGTATGTACAGTTTCCAAAAGTACTTTTGTCCATTTCTCACATACAGTATTATCTAAAAATAAAACAATCATAGTATTATTTAACGTCCATGTTATGTTCAAGATTAAAACAATCACCTTTAAGTTTTAAGCAATTTGTAAGGAGATTAGATTTATTTAGGTCTACATCGGAGGATATGAATTTTTTAAACTCATCTTGCATCGGAATTGCCTCCAACCAATCGCAAATCACCACGGGTAAAGTATTTCCTTCACTAATGTACTTCATTATTTCTTTAAGCACAACATCTGATCCAAACTTAACAAAACAAAAAAAAATTATGAAAAATGTTTAAATTATCTTATTACAAAATATTAAATAATAATAAAATAATACCAAATTTAAGTCATCAATCATACTAATTCGTTCATTCTCATTATCAATGGTTTCCAATAACCCAATAATTACTGATATTGAGTTATAAGTCAAAACTTTATCATCATTAATCCACGTTTTGACATATCTTTCATACAGCCTGAACGATGATGATGTATTGTCGTTTGTGCCAGGTAATGTTTGGGATAATTTTTCATCAACGCCATAATTTTTAAATGCTAATATTACTTGACAAACATGGTTGGCATACATATGTCCAACTTCTGGATAGGAAGTTCTATCTAAATAGAACTGTAAAACCACATTAACAAAATTTCCCAAATCATTTTGATAGTCATCATTGAATAACGGTTTTGAAGGGAGAAACACTTCTCCAGATTCTTCAAATGTAACTCTCAAATTTTTTTTTTTCTTAACTACAGGATTTCTTAAATGATTCAACACGATTAAATGTACTTGCAGCTGACTTAGTATGTTGTCAAAAATAATTTCTTCATCAAGACCACTTCCAATCAAAAGAGTATTTAAATTATTCCATATTGTGGTTTTTAAACTGTGTAATCTATTGTTATTAGTCAAAAATTCTAGGAATACTGCCAAATGAGATATAACTGGCGGTGTCATAGTTTTTGCTAATTTTCCAGTAAGACTAAACTTAACCAAAGTTAAAACCTATTGAAAGTGAATTATATTAGTGTAATAATAACTAAAATATTAATTAAAATAAAGTGCATACTTCACATATTACTGTGTTACTAAACAATTCATCTTCCTCATTATTTCTCAGAATGTATGTAACAAAATCAAAAAGAGTTTCAATACCAGAAACAAAATTTGTACGGTCAAAGCGGTTAGACATTTTTTCTAACCTAAAACATAAATCAATGTAATGATACAATTATAACAATCATTGTTGTTTTATACCCTTGTATAATTGAAGTAATACACTTCAAATAAAATTCAGTGGTTGTTATAGTATTCATGACTGGACTATTTTTACATAATTCTAATAAATTTTCATATGCAGACGAAATGCATCCTTTTGAGCAAGATAAAAGTTTCCATAGTTTAGGAAGGAAAATTTTTTCAGCATTTGATTGTGACCAAAAATAGTTTAACTATACAAAAAATAATATTAATAATAATTTAGTCCATACAATATAATATTTGTAATATAAATTTTACCTCAGGTTTTGATAAGACAATTATAATGCTTTTCCAAATTATATTTGACACAGTGACATTATCTTCATCAATATTATCGAACACAGCAAAAGCCACCTTTTTACATTCGCCTTCTAAAAATTGTTGCAATTTAAATAATATAGAATGCAATAAAGTATACCAAGCTTGTCGAACCTATAGATAAATATTGTTAAACAATTGTCAAACAAATAAAACTATCATAGAAAATATTAATATAAATATCATACACTTGGTGTTGGATGTTTATTTAACTTCCAGTAGGTAGAGTTAGAAAGCAACAATGATTTCAAATCACTTTCAATATTTTCAATATGTTCAGCAGGAAGCGAATTCAAAAATGTTGCTGTTGCATACAAACAACTAGTAGCAGTTCTAATTTGCATTTCCCTTATTTCATCTGAATCGGCTCTATAAATTAATTTAAAACTTGAGTATAAAGGTTTATAATATATACATTAGTTTATAAAAACTTACTTAGTATTTAATAATGATGGATTGGTTATGTTCTCAATTAAATAATTAAATATTTCTTTTTGACAAAATACAATTACTTCAACTCTTTTATTTGGAGGGAAAGTATTCTAAATTATAAAGTTTAACATAAAGTCAAATTCAAATCCATACAGATATAGATGTACAAACCTCAAATGTGGATGATGCAACAGATGCAGTTGGTGGATGAGTGTCATACTGAGCCACAAACCAATGGGCAAAAAACCTCTTTAAAAATGGTGCTACATTTCGTTGTACACGGTTTAAGTAGGATCGCAGAGCTTTCTGGGTACCTTCGCGGATACGTGGTTCATTATCTTTACATAAATTTACATATTGAGCGATCCATGGTGCTGAAACTTCTCTGACAGTATCTTCATCTTTAGAATCACACAACGTAGCAAATTCTTTTAAGGCCTACAAAACACATTTTAAACGTCACCAAATTTGTTTGACCTGTATTTAGTTATTGGTTATAGGTATATCATTACATATTTACATACTTTGAGTTTAGTGGTCGAATCTTTTTTGTTCATTTTTTTCAAAACCACTTGAAAATCCGGACTGACATTGCAATCCAAAATGTCAGCAAAGGGAAATTTAAGCTTATCCGGAATAACCCCATACGTATCAGTAGTACTCAACAATAACTGAGCTCTTGCACTGCTTGATGGCTAGAATGTAAACATTAATTTTCAATACCAATTTCACAATATCACATCAACGACAAACCAACTTACTTTGTAATTATTTTTGACCCTCTGAGCAACTTGTTTTTTCCCCATTGTAAAATAAAAATGTTTAAATTTGAAATGTTTTAATTCAAAAAATTGGTATCAACACTATAACATTGACGAATTTACTATCATGCAAACAATAAATACTTGTCTGGTTCAGTTCTAAACATATGTATATTTTATTCAAAAACTTTATGTGAAAAAAATGTTCACAACTCCTATAAATTTGTTTACAATTAACAGCTTAACATATTTTAACATTAACATTTAACATTAATAATACATATTACGAATCAGTGAATAACAATGTTTTTTTTTTTTATTAAAAACATAATCTTATCAAATCTTGTGTCGTAATATTGTCAGATAACGATACTTGACTTGATCGTACATTAGCCACAACCGCGGTTATTGTAAATTGACGGTGTGCCAAGTGCGCGCCAAACCCCTTTTAAATATTATTTCAGTATTTCACAATAAATAAAATAACTATTCAAAATAACCCTGTTCGTTGCCGCTGGTAGTGGTTTAATTAGTGTTTATTGGCTAATTGCAATTATTATTGAGCAACCAAGTCCGTCCAATCTTCCTGATAATTGAAGAATCCGATTTATTATAGGAACACATTCGCATTTTAATCTAAAATATGATGAGTCTTGTAAACTGAATAAATTATTAAACATGGTGCTAACTGTTATACTGATATAATAGACTAGGTATGATGGCAATCACGGTCTTAGAAGATATTATTCAAGATTTTCAAGGAAGAAATTTGAGTTCGAGAGCGTTCAAGAAGTAGTTACATGACGTGCAATATACAATAGCGATACCTACGTAACTATTCCATGTCGATACGTATCGAATTTTTCTTCTTGGAAATCTTCATGATATTGTGGCAATGAACCAATTTTTGTATTATGTTGTGCAAAGATGGTGAAGGTCTTTTTAAATTTTTCATTGGTTTGGATAGTATTATCATAATGAGAAATTTAAAAACGGCGTTATGTATGTCGTATGATGATTCTGAGTTTTATACTCGCCACTCGGGCCCTTTCTGCATATGACTTGAAGCCATACGAGGCTTTTTGTATACTGTATTATTGTATAACAGTATCAGCTCACGACTCACATTCTCACTTAATCGTTCTTATACGTAAGTTTTAACCTCATCCGTACGTTCCCTGTGTTACCTCAACGAGCCGTCGAGACATAACATTATCGGATTATTCCGTTCACCGTTGCTATTTTTAATACCATTACTGTTACTGATTTAAGTCGACAACTAATGATTACGACAGGCGTAATTTCAACTTTTGGCTTGGGGGGGCTGAATATGTTAAAGGCAAGCAGACCATTGCAATATAGCATATTAAAATTATATGTCCTAGGTTTTTGTTTGGGGCCCTTTTGTTTAAGCCCCCCCCCCCCATTCGCGCCTATGATGATTACAGAAATACATGTGTTTCCATAATATTTTAGAATCCATTATTTTTTAAATTGTTATTTGTACATATTTTTGTTGTTGTATTATCCCACCAAGCCCTGGAACTAATATACAATTTACAATGCAAAAAGTACAGCACATACCAATTTTCGGTGTATGTGAGCCAGCAAAATATAAGTGTAAAAAATCCTCTCGTTTGGACATATTTGAGTTATTGCAATCCTTACGCAAGTAAGTAGTTTGTTGTTTGTGATTTTAACTGCTAGATAAATATTAGTAACACATTTTTGTTTTTAGACAAGGTTTATTGCAATGTAAATATAGAAACACATTATGACACTTTAATACCAGGACATAAAGTGGTTTTAGCATCGGCTAGTTACTATTTCCATACAGTATTCCAAAACTATCCGCGAAAAAAAATTTTGAAAATATTGTCATTAAGTTCGATTAGTTTACAGCTCATAATAGACTTCATTTATGGCAGGGAAGTCATTGTGGCTGGAAACAATGTAAAAGTAATAATAGTTAAAGTTTGATTTTTCTTATAGGCAACATCATTTTTTTTAATTTGTTTGTTGTTTATTTCTCTAGGAATTGTTACAGACAGCTAATATTTTACAAATAAACGATGTACACGAGGCATGTTGTGATTTTTTCCATAAACAGCTTCAAGCCTCAAATTGCCTTGGAATTAATGAGTTAGCTGGAATACATAGCTCTATGAAATTATTAAAAAGTTCAGAATTATACATTCTACAACACTTTTCGTATGAAATATTTCTGATATATATAAATATTTCTGAAAGTTGTAATAATTATTGTTATATTTTGGTTCTTAGAGAAGTCATTGATGTTGAAGAATACCTTAATTTAATGTTTGATCAAGTAGTTAAATACATTTCTAGGGATGATATGAAAATTGCATCTGAGGAAACAGTACGCAAACCAAAATTGATTATTGTTATATTTTAGTATAAGGGGAGGGAAAATGTAGTTGCTTACTTACATATGTTATATAATCAATTATTTTATAAATGTATTTATTGTTATAGATATTTGAAATTTTACGCTCCGGCTTCACCCCCTAGTTCCGCCACTGAAAATATGCATGTGCATTATACAGTTCATCAAAACAAGAACTTGTTCTAAAAATATAAACTTAATTTTACAATTAAAAAAAAAACAAACCATAGGTATAATACTATAATAAGAAATAAAACTATTTAATGTGATTTATTTTTCAAAGAACTCTCATGTGCCTAACTTGATTACATTTCGCATATTTTAATAATAATAATAATATTGTTTATTACGGAATAAATTCCAATTACATTTTAAATAAATATATAAGAGAGTTACATTAGTACCTACTTAGGGGAAAAAGAGAGAGAAAAAAAATACATAAATATAAATCAAGTTGTGTGTAAACTGAATAAATTAATATATAATATAATTTGAAAAAAAAATAAAAGACATAAGAATAGAAAATTAATGAATATATGAAGAGAGATCATTAAGTGAATAGTGAAATAAATCTATATTATGTATGGAGTTTCCTATAGCCATTAGAGTATTAGAAGGAGAGAATGACATATATTTGGATGAAATGTTTGGTGGATTGAAAAGTTGTTTTTGTCTAGAGTTTAGGGGATTTATTTTGAAGCATAAGCATTCAACAAGTTCTGGACAATCTATAATATTGTGTAATGGTTTATAAAGGAATTTTAAATTTAATTGTGTAAATCTTTTTTCAAGTGGTAATATAAAGAAAAGCCTATTTATAATATTATAATCAGAATGAGGAGCTCTATAAATGTGACATTGAAAGCTTAAAAATCTTAAAAAATTATTTTGAATTTGAGAGAGGTCTTTATTTTGGGTTATAGAGTTAGTATGCCAAATCAAATTTGCATATTCCAGCTGAGAGCGTACTAATGAGAAATATAGCAATTTAAGAGCATGAGCATCGTGGAAGTCTTTACAAGTGCGCTTGATAATTCCTAGTTTGGATGATGATTTTTTAATAATATTATTAGTATGTAGTTTGAAATTAAGTTTTGAGTCAAACGTAACTCCGAGATCATTAATTTCATTAACTCGTGAGATTTTAATATTTTTTAATTTATAATCAGAGGTAATTGGTTCTTTTTTTAAGAAGAAGGAAATAGTTGCACATTTTTCTATATTTAGAGACACCGTTTTATTAGGAATAACATGAATAATTCAAACATAATTATTATAACTTAATAAAATAATACCTACATAGTATATACCTACAAACAAATTAAATAAACGATAAAATACTAATCAAAGTTAGATAAATAGAATAATATTATATTAAGTATATAAAACTATATATTGCGCTCTTCTGGCTTTTTGTAAGGATAATCTATATAATCAAAAATATCTTTTTCACTGTTTATCTCCACAGGTTCACCTGGTATACCTGATATAATGACAGAACACATAAATACAATAGTTGATTGACATAGTAGCCTATATTTAAGAGGACGCCACACCCGCATATGTTGTCTCCGTCTTACAAACGCGTAACATACCAAATTTATGCTCAGCAGTTCACAATTATGCCGTTAGCTTAAAAATTAGAGTGAATCGACCTATTATGAAACTTGATGGTAAGAACATTATCTGTATTTTGATGGAAGTTTTTTTTACGATAATTCAGTTTTTAAGTGAACTATGAGTGTATAATAAATGTAAATTAAAAATGCTCATAACTCACTTAAAAACTGAATTATTGTAAAAAAAAACTTCTATCAAAACAACGCAGATAATGTTCTTACCAGCTAGTTTCATAATAGGTCAATTCACTCTAATTTTTAAGCCAACTGCATAAAACGTGAACTGCTGAGCATAAATTTGGTATGTTAAGCGTTTGTAAGACGGAGACAACACATATGGGTGTGGCGTCTTCTTTGGTTAATTAGTAATTTCATACAACATATTTTTACCTGTAGAACCCATTGGCCGCAAAGTATATTCATTAAGTGTAAAACCTTGGTTTATAGCATGCTCTCTCATTTTCTTATTAAATAAATCACTCCCAGTAAAATAAAGAACGGCACAATAAAACTGATCATACGGATTTAGGCGAATGTCTAATCTCCTTGATATACAATTCACTTTGCATACACCCTAAATTAAATGAAAACCATTAAATAAATATAGTAATTCACACAAAAAAATTATTATTATTTATTAATATTAATAAATAAATAGTTATTAAATAATTACCATGAACTTTGCTTCCCCCAACGATATAGTTTCAGTGATGAGGTTACTTTTTTTCAGAATATCCACAACCACTTGCAATTTGTCACTTTTTTTCTTAAGACCATGAGACATAAACGATGGATGAGAAATCAATGTATCAATATCTCCACAAAACTCTTTACCTCGTCTAAAATTAAAAAAAAAAAAGGAATAAATATGTTTTTTATAGAAAAAATATAAAATGTATATTTCATAAATATATTCAAACACCATAGTTTTTGTAATATTAATAACTAACCTATAACTGCCACAAATAGTAACCTTGTATTTAGGATCCAAATTATGTAATGTTTTCTTGATAATTTGTTCTACTTCAACAACTTCATTTCTTGGTATTTTTTCCTCAAAGTCATTTAAATACCTAAATGAATTGATAAATTATTATAATTGTGTTAAGAGCAAATAATTACTAAAATTAATATACTTAAGTCCTAAAATTTGATGATGATTTAATTTATCTTGATTTTTTAATAGAATGTCAATATTTGTAACACCTGAATCATATAATTTTTTTGCTTTAGCTGGTCCAATACCACTAACTCTTGTTAAATCTTTAATAGAAACTGCAGCATCATCAATTCTTATCTGTAATTTAAAAATATAAAACAGTAATTATATCTATAGCTAACGGTAACAACTATTTTTAAGAAATTAAATTAATAACAATAATTCGTAAAGATAATCATCAAAAGGCAACCTCTCCATGTAATATAAAAACTGATAAAAAGTGTAAATTCAGCTAGTTTTAATATATTATATAAAATATACATTATCCAGTTTTTTTAATGTTCCAGTTTCTATAAACTCATCAATTTTCTTTGATATTTTAGCACCAATTCCATCTAGGTTTTGAGCTTCCTTGCCAGAATTAATTCGTTTTCCGTACTTAGCTATTGCACTCGCTGCTTTTTGGTAAGCATTGCCCTTATAATTATTACGTACAACATGTTTCTCATAATCAGCCAATTCTAAACAAAAAGAATATTAAAAATAAATTTATTAAAATTTAATTTAATTTAAACTTTGTGTTCAAAACAAAGTCAGGTTGACCTCTGGCTTTTAGGTAAGGTGTGAGCTTACTAACCTATCAAAAATTCACAAAAATCGTGATTTGGATTTGTGGAATCACTTGGAGCTTTTCTTTTGCTCATTTTGTTCCAAATCTTATATAGTTTCAAGTAAAATTTACAAAATCATATTTTAACATAGAAACATAAAAGTAAATTAAACGTATTAGTTAACTAAACAGAAAAAAGTAAAACTTCCATCGTGCTAAGTAGTAACTAGTAAGTTGTATACTTGTATGGTTTTAAATCATGGACTATATAAGATGTAATGCCATAATGGACTGGAAACGACAAGGTGGGCGGGGGACGGGGGACGGCCCGCAAAAGGTGTCTGTTATCATCAACACTCATAATCGAGAATTTTCAGCGCTACCGGTGGTTTTTAATCTAAACCATGATCGCGTTTTCGCGGGCTATTTACTTAGCCCCGTAAACACTCGGAAATGGTTATTTATTTATTATTAAAACAATTTTTAATTAATAAATAAATTTGAATGATGGATTTTCGTAAGTGCAGTGTAAAAGGATGCACCAGTAAAAAAAGATATCCCAAGATTTCTTTATTTAGTGCACCAAAAGCCAATTACTTAGCTTGGAAATTAGCGGTGAGTAATGCTAACTGTGAGGAAACGGTTGTAAAATTTGTATGTGCCGAACATTTTCGACCTGAAGATACAATAAATACCTATTTGTTACCACCCGATATTCCCGATGTAAGTATTATGTACCTACCTACTTTTATTTAATTTGTTGATACATAATATTATTTAATTGTTTTATGTTATATAGTATTTCGGAAAGTCAGATTTAGTTAGATTGAAAAAGGGGGTTGTTCCTTCCATTTTTTCTTCTCTTGACAAAACGAGTAATGACATTATATCTTCCGTCGATAATTTGATTTCTGATCACAACTATGCCAAGTGTTTAAGTAAACAAGTCAACAAATCAGTTCGTAGAGGATTATTCATATTGAAAATATAGATATTGAACCAGCTGAGTTAAATGGAGAGCCCATGAATAAACGTTTAAAATTATTTGAAGTATAGTTTTTAATTTAATCATTTTAATATTAAATAATATAATATATTTCTTTCAAACTTGATTTCTTTAGGAAACTATTGATGAGCTATTCACATTTAATGACCTAAGAATACATTTTAGAAAAGCCATATTACCACCTGATGGACAACACATGTTACTCAACAAGATATTGTTTTTTATAAACCAAAGTTCGATGATGGTAAAATGAAAATTTAAAAACAACTAATTTTTAAAAGTACATTGGAAATATGTGTTTATGTTTATCAATATACTATTGAAATTGAACATATAAGCAAGACTTTAAAATATCCAATTAGCTTAACAAATCTATCTCAATCAATTAAAATACTTGATTTAAAAACAATGTGTGTAGGTGGTCCAAGATCAATAGATTCTCCAGGTAAACATTATTCCTATCCATTTTTCCAATAAAATGCAATTATAAATTGATACTTTATTAGATGTATTAGATATATTGATAACTAGATACTTTATTGATTGATGTACCTATATGATTTCAGGTGTTCGGATAAAAACTGCAACCTTGGAAAATAATCAATTGTTGTGGCGTCACCAAAAATGTAGAATTTTAAATGAGAAAAAAAAAACATGTTCAGCCTGCATCAACTTAATTAAATGTTTTAGAAATTCGTTGAATAAAGTGAAACAATCAACATATATTGGATGTACTCTTACACCAACAAGACGTAGAATAGTAAAAAAAATTATAAGTGATAAAAAAAAATTGAAAAAAATCCAATACAAGGTAATATATTATAAAATTCAATACTTTATTAATTACATATTTATTTAAACTTATTTAAATGCATAATTAGGATGTACAATTTTAGGTTTGATTTAAATTATAGGTAATATAATATAATGCATTGGTATTGATTTATAATTTTCAGGTTACGGACTATTATTAAAAATAAAAATTTTGAATTAGGAGAACTTCAAGAAAAAACTCGGACAATATCAAATGAATGGGTACAACATATTTTAGATTCAGAAAAGTTAAGTAATCCTCAAAAAATTTTAGTCAAAGAAATAATAAATTCAAGTAAATTCGGACAATAACAAAATAGAAAGTATTCTGAAGATTGAATTCTTTTATGTGTTTTGTTGAAAATTCGGTAAGTTTGAATTATAATATAATGTAATTTTTGTAGACTTAAGGAATAATAAATACATTTTTATTTATTTGCAGATCTTCGGCTACATATTCTTTTTTAAGAGACCAAGATATTTTACCCTTACCTTGCATACGGACAATTAGGAGATATTTGCAACTGGTAAAAACAAAATGTGGTTTTGATGAACAATTTTTCCAGTTATTTCAAAAAAAAATTAAAATGCTAAGACCAGAGCAAAGGACATAAGAGACATGGGATGTTGTTATTTGACGAAATATTTGTTCGCGAGAATGTAAATTTTGATTCGCAAAATTTAACGTATAAGGGTTTAGAAGGTTTTGGTGGTGAGGTACCAGCATCAGGGTTAAAAACTAACCATGGGTTAGTATTTCTTTTTCAGAGTTTTTCTGCCAACTTCATACAACCAATAGCTATATTTGCTTCAAGAGACCCTGTTAAAGGTACACAAATAAACAAAAAACTCTAAATGCTTTCTATGTTGTGTTCTATATTTTTTTTTGAATATCATAGGTTTGTATTTAAATATTAGTGTTTATGGTGCATGCTAAAATGTTTGTGTTCTAGAGATTATTATAATACTAAATTAAATTGAATAACCTAATTTCATAAAAATATTCTAATTATTATGTTCCTAAATGTATTGTGAGTGCCAAAATTGTACACTGAATAAGCTGTTTCAGTTTGAATAGTTAGTTATTAATGTTTCTTAAAATGCATGGTAACTATAAAATATACCTATTTCAATAACCATTATAGGTACAGTTTTGGCTCAATTAGTCATCAGAGCAATTTGTCTACTTGAGAATGCTGGTGCTAAGGTTGATGGATTAGTGTCAGACGGAGCAACTAGTAACAGAAAATTATGGTCTGAACTGGGAGTAAGTGGTGAAAAAGATAATTTAAAAAACAAATTTGACCATCCTCTGGACAGTGACAGACATATTTATGTGTTCTCTGATGCACCCCATCTTATCAAGAATGTACGGAATAGATTGATTAACAAAAAGAGTTTAAGAGTAAATATTTTATAATTTTATGCATTTTATTATAAAAATAATTTGATTTAAACCCCTAAAATTCTAATATAATATATAGGAATCACCAACAAAACCCTACATTAGATGGAATAATTACGTTGAAGTCTTTAACAACGATTTGAATAATAGTTTGAATGCACCAACTAAAGTGTGCCCTAAAATCACGCATAGGCATATATTTATTGATAGTTTCAGTAAGATGAAAGTTAAATTGGCCACACAAGTGAATATGTTTTAATATATTTAAATTGAACAGTTTAATCAATGTTAGTCAATCAATTGTTAATCAATCTTAGTCCGTGTTTTAAACATAGACCTTACACTTAGTATAAGGTCAAGTATAAGGTCTATGGTTTTAAACCAAATTTTGGACTTTTTTTAAATGAGATAATGAGAAATTAAAATAACCAATATTAGTATATTACATTATATTATATATTATATCTACTTAATAATTTTGTAAAACCATTTTAATGACTATTATATCCTGGCATAAACATTTTAATAACTGAGAAACTGCTGCTACTGGTCGCTCTGATATTTAATTAGGTGCATCAATATAAAATTTATAAATAAATTATTTACAGTAAAAAGTGGGGTTCTCATTTGAAAAATAGAAGTTTGAATCGACAGTCGTCACAGGACACTCCTGACTCCTGTGGTACAAGAAACCTCAAGAATTTGAGAAGATGGTCTCTATAAAGATAGGTAGGTACATATTTAAAATTTCCAAAATTTAGATTTTGAATAACTGCATCATTGGAGAAAAATCAGGTTAGCATGCTTGATTAATCACTCTGCATACATATCCATCGTTAATAAAAATATTTAAGGTAAGTATCTAATAATACTATTTTAGACATATTATAATATATTTGTACTAATTGTACATTTGTACAACCTATACAGAGGTAATAACTAATAATCATTGTTAAAAATATACTATTATTATAATATATGTATCTTAGACCATAGGTATACAATTGTATTTGGTATAAGCAGGGGCGTATTTAAAAATGTCTTATAGTGGGCCAGTGGCGTACTCGGGGGNTCAAACCTAACTAACACTGGGTCACTGTAATGGATGGTGTTAAATTTGAATTAAATGATATAATATCAATGTATAGGTACGAAAATTGATTCTGAGCGAAAATGGTCAGTCAGCCTATATGATATTAGTATATTTGATGATATTGTTGTGAATAAAGTAATTTATTAACCTATTTACGTGGAACCTTAATTTAAATTGTCAATCCATAGCTATAAAAGTTGAACATTTATAAATTTTTAACTACAAAATAATTATTAAATTTTAAATTTCATAAATGTTGTCAAAATTTGAACTTTAAATGCCTATAAAAAAAATTGTGCTTATGTATTTTTTAATTTTGTTCAACTACTATTGTAACAATATATCAGGCGCCTTGTATTAATTTTTCAAGCTTTTTGACCCAATGAAAAAAATTGTATTGACATTTACAGAACAAAAAACTAAAAAAAATTGGAAACTTAAAATGTCAGTAAACAGCTCAAAACAAGTCAAACTATTTTGAAAATTGTATGATATATAGAAAATGCTATTGTAAACATTCAGTAGAAATTTCATGGATTTCATGTACGGTCATGACTCATTTGTTTTAGTGTTTAACCAAAAACCAAAATCGATTTTGTTAATAATATTTACATAAATAAATCAAATATTATAATAATTATAAACATGAGTTTTATGACAAATTGATAAATTTGATCGTTAAATTAAAAAAATTAAATAATTGTCTAATAATTATGAACTGGAATATGCATTAGTTGTATTACAAATTAATTAATTTGATCGTAAAATTAAAAAAAAAAAATAATACATACCTAGTTTAATAATTTTGAATTGGAATATTTTCCCAAAACGTTTTCCTATTTTGTGGAATAACTTGTTTCAAGTTGTTGAGAATGTCGTTTCTTTTTTCAACAGGAATGCCACAAGGTCCTTTCAATGGTTGAGGTTTAGCCATTCCGGATACTTTCCTAACACTTTTCTTTAAAAAATCAAGCTCTGCATATTCTTCTTCAAAATTACCTTTCGTGTACAAAATAAATTTATTTCGAATAGCTTTTATTGAAACGACATTTTTTATTAATACACGATTTGATGATTTATGAAGTTTTTGTTGTGATTTGTAATCTATCCATAAATAAAAATAAAAATAATTCATAATTTTTACATCTACTCTTGATTTATTTGCTGCTCCTACAGCTTTAACAAAATCTTCAAAGTCGTAAGTTTTTTTTTGGTGCTTAAGCGATTGTTCTACTTGGTGATGAAAACTATCAGTTGACATAAATGTATGTCCAGCTTCGAAAAAATTTAAACAATTTCATTTGCAGAAATTTCACTAGAATTTATCATGTAGACTAAAAATGATAGCAAACACCAATTTTTATTTTGGCTACTACAGTTATCTAACCAAATAGTAATTGTATTTACGTCACGATGATTAGTAAAAAAATTGAAAAAAGTGTTGATTAAATCTTCTTTCTTGCGACCACTTATTCCTTCATGCCACACACAAGCAAATGGCAGTAGATTTCCTTTTTTTCCTAGAGGTACAAAACTTTTGTGGTATGCTACAAGTCGTTTAATGAACAAATTTTTTTTAAATGTGTCTAACCTTGGTAGCATTATTATTTTTTGTAAATCAACTGAAAAATAAATCGATTTATCTTCGTTGTTACTGTTATTTTTGGCGTGTGAACCAGTGGAATTTCATACTGACCTTATTTTACCTACCTTCACTGAGGGTGAAATCATTATAAACTTTTGATTTAAAATGATAATATTGGTGACTATTTATATTTGATTTCCCAATTCCTAGCATGACTTTTTGGTGTACCTACAATTTACAAATCCATATACATTTAATTATCATATAGAGTAGGTATAGATATTGAACATATATAAATGAGTTATAAATAAATTTATCGATATTCGATAAGCATATAGCCATATAGGTATAATAGATACCTATACATATATTACCAGTGACTTGTCTAGGGGAGGTTGGGGGTCATACTCCTAATTTTCCCATAAATCCCTTTATTTATGTCATTGGTACTAGTGTAGGTATTAGTGTATTACTACCATAACTGAATAACTCATAAGTACCACGATAATTAATTTAAATTTATTATACATTATTCCATATGCTAATTTACAAATAAACAATTTGCTTTGCAAAGGCGTATGGCAAACAACTCTGAGGAACAACAAAAAACTTTAACCTAAAAATCTTTCAATCAATAACCCTGTCAGCAATAGATCTTTGTATCATAAACTCAACATTCCAATGATATCAACCCTAGGATCTTATAGTTATAATAAATTCCATAAAAGCGTCTTAACTCATTCTAACAAAAAAAATATATTTCTTATAACACCATCACCCCCCCCCCCCCC
>WHPZ01587081.1:0-20852 GCA_016617965.1 Macrosiphum rosae | reverse complement strand
GAAGTCTTTACAAGTGCGCTTGATAAATCTTAGTTTGGATGATGATTTTTGAATAATATTATTAGTATGTAGATTGAAATTAAGTTTTGAGTCAAACGTAACTCCAAGATCATTAATTTCATTAACTCGTGAGATTTTAATATTTTTTAATTTATAATCAGAGGTGATTGGTTCTTTTTTTAAGGAGAAGGAAATATATTATAATATATTATATATTATATTATATTATTATCACCTCGCAATAAGCATAAATTCATAAGACATTTTGTCATTTTTATTTGTTTAATGATTTATAAATGTGTGTTCATATTTTAAAGTTTTATACTTGACAATCGCTGATAACTTTAATTAAAGACCATAGTCAGTCAAAGTTAAAAATATATTATGTGGGTACCTATTTTTATAAATATACCTTTTTAAAAATTTGGTAAATACATCTGATATTAAATTTGTTAAGTACAACTTGAAACAAGTCGGGATTTCGGGAACACCTTCATCAGGTAGAAATAATAAAATTAAAATGAAACTAGAGTAAAATAACGATTTTGTTATTTATTATATTTTGTTTAACATAAATAGGCAATGAATAGGGGATGGGGCAAAGCTCCATACTTTTTAGGAAAATGTATAGAAGGGCTTAAGCCACCACCCACGCCAAAAAATGTTTGAGATAGTTATGCCACTTTTACTACTATAATATATTTCTATAGAACGTTAATGACACTGTTTAATAATACATAAGAAGGGAGTGATTTGAGAGAATGTTTTCACGATTGATGGATTGACAATAAATTGCAGTAATTTTCTGAAACGAAATGCAGATCAAAAACCATTAGACAATGTTTTTAAAAAATGAAAATATGATTTATCGTGTCAAATATATTAGTATGATTTTAGACAAATGCTGACACTTATTCCACATTGAATGACAAGAAATAATACTAATTTATCTATCACTATTGAAAATTAAATAATATGTTTCTATTCTTCGCCAGAGCTTGTTATTGTAATTTACGTCATGCGCATTCTCTCCCACGGTGCTGTACAATTATATAGAGTTCAGGTTAAAATTTTGTAATTTTCAAACACTTGATACTTTGTACCGGTAGGAAGAGTGAGAAGTGGAAATGTAGCGATTTTATGAAGGGGGGGGGGTGGTCGTCAGGAGGTCATCCAAATCTCAGCTTAAATTTCCTAATGTAATTTGACAATAAAATAATAAAGTATTTTCATTAATCAATTGAAATATTATATTATATATTTTTTCTATACATACTATCAATAAAACAACTTTTGCTTATTAAAACGTTTGAAAATGTAATACAATCCCCATAAGTTGTTATAAAAGGTATTTATAAATGATAAAGGTACTTACATGATATTTTTATAAGCATTTTAAGTTCAAATGTTTACAAAATTTGTCAAAGTCACGAAAATGTGTAGGTACACTATTTTGCAGCAGTTAAAACTTTATTATAAAATATTCAAATTTTATAGCTTAAGCTTGGCAATTTAAGAGGGTGTAGCGCTTATGTGTTGTCTCCGTCTTACAAAATGTACAACATAGTGAAAACTGTTTTGCGAGGGACAACTATGCTCCCTCTGTATTTATAGTAGAATTACCTAAATTTCACAATACAAAAGGAAGAACTTAATCTATGTTTTGTTTTTTTTGATAGCACTTACCAATAGTTATTAACAATATTAAACGAAAAAAACCTAATGTTCTCAAACTGATAACTTTAATTGTATTTATGTTATCCCAATAACAAAAGCTCCCAGATACAGATATAGTTCTTCCCTATGAGTTGCGAAATTTTAGTAGTTCCTCTATGAATACAGAGGGAGCATATAGTTGTCCCACACAAAACAGTTTTTGCTATGTTATGCATTTGTAAGACGGATACAACGCATGCGGGTGTCTAGCGTCCTCTTAATACATGGTCCATTAAAATTATTTTATTCTGAAACAAATTAAATCTAAGAAATATATGAGAGCAATTTTATTTATATAGACATATTTTGAAGTTAAAATTTGGACGAAGTAAGATAGTTACCTATAAAAATAGAGAATAACGATTTTGACTTGATACTTTAAAATATATTATATATTAATACCATATTTTATGTTCACAATGATCTTTTCAAAATATTTAGATTTATTTTGCCTACATACCAGTACGACTGCACACATTTTACCTTTTTCATAATACGATTGCGCACCTTTTAACGGGAAAATAGAACATACATTTTAGGTAAGTTATGGATATAATTTGTACGATTCTGCGTACAAATTATTGCGATGTGGCCAGATTAGGCATAAAAATGTAAACTATCGATTATTTTTAAAAAAACTTTTAATTTTTAACCC
The DNA here is from genome assembly GCA_016617965.1 of Macrosiphum rosae. Taxonomy (NCBI): domain Eukaryota; kingdom Metazoa; phylum Arthropoda; class Insecta; order Hemiptera; family Aphididae; genus Macrosiphum; species Macrosiphum rosae. The sequence goes on along the minus strand of WHPZ01587081.1, from coordinate 18,481 downwards.
ATAATTAACACCGTTCTGTAGTATTGACTCAAAATTTCATAATTTTAATAGATTCATTATAGTAATAAATAAACTATTTTAATAATTAAAATAATAAATGCAATGTTTTCTGTAAGAATTAAATCAACCTATAGACAATATTAATAATAACAATAATAGTAAAATAAATTTACAATATAAAAAAATATCATGAATTATTTATAACTAAATACCTACTTGGTATTATAGGTATTATGGTATTACAGTCTATGGTGATAGACATTCTCGCTTAGAACCATTTTTTGTATCCAATTATAATATTATTGAATTCAAAATATATAATGCAAACATTTTGAACACTGCAAGGCGACATTAATAAGTTTAAAATGTAAAGTTCAGTTAATTTTTTTTTTTTATTATAACTTTTTAACTTAAATAGCTACTTTTGGGTTTCCGTTAATTTAACTACTACCTGAACCTATTTATTTTTTATTAACAACAAATCAATGATTTTCTCTTTAGGTACCTAGTTGAGTTAATTTATTTTGTCTTCAATTATATTTTATTACATTTCAATCGATTTTGATTTGTTGTCTAAAAATATAATATCAAGTACCTAATGTTTGGTGTGAATTATTTTTTTAAAATTAACTTATCGGAAATACAATTAATAATTATTAACAGTCAGTGATCAAAAAACCAGTGTTAAAAATATACTTCCTTTATAATTTTCGTAGACAGATATTATTCGATAACTTGCTCACCCTTGCTTTACACTATACCTATTACGTGCGACGAGGTACACTTGACATCTTCTGTACTTCTAAACGGTGACCTACTTAATACTTAAAACCCTTTTTACAATAATTATAAATTATTATACACTTTTTTGAGTAGTGCGGTGGGTGGGAGGAAATTTAGTAGATTTAAATAGTTATTAAAAAAGTACTTTCGGTCAACAATAGAGTGGTTGGATAAGATTCTCCAATTAAGCAATATTTTATACAGAGTAATTGGTACTTTTGCCTACAAATTTAAAAGAGAAAAAAAATAGTATAATTACGTACCTAGGTATTTAGATATTACAGTTATGTATAAAAGAATATAAAAGTTTGAACAATTTAATAAAATCACAAACAATAGTAGACAAATATACTATGCATATAATTATTATTGTAAGGAGTTAACGGTCGTTTCAATTTATTATTTTCTTCTTAAATGTTTGCCTTAAAAGAGACATTTTTAAATCGGTTATCCCACTGTTCCCAAAATCCTTGATCCACCACAGGGAGGAGAACATTAAGGAATACAATGCATAAACCAAAAACAAATTTAACATAATTAACTGAGCAACGAGAAAAAAGTTAATAGGTTTTACGGATAGAACTTTTTCTACCTTCAACCGTATTCGCATTGGGACGAAATTCATAATCTAAACTCCCAAAGGAATCAACTTTTCACATTTAACAAAATGTAATTTGAATTTTATGAAAACGTACCATTTTACGATGGAAATATAATAAATTTATAGATAACAATATACTTTTTGTTAATTACTTTCCTCAAAGTTAATCTCTTTTGGTTTTATATACAAATAATGAACATGTTTTATTTGTATTAGTAATATATTTTAATAAATATTTTTCAATATAAACTTTTTTTTTAAAGTTTCAATAGAATTTAATTCTTGCTCACTTGTACTTAAATATTTTTTTGATAAGGTTGTATTGTGGGTGGCCAATCATCAGAAAGGTTATTAAAAAAATTTATATCAAAAAGCATACATTTTTGTAGAAATAACTTCAAACTTTACTTTTACTGTTATCAACAATTCACAATTGAAAATAAAATAGAGTAACCTGGAAACATTTTTAAATTGCTTATATCAGTGATCCTTAAACTTATTTTCTTCGTGGCACATTATTATTGCCTACTAAAAGTTGAGGTAGAAGTTCGATATAGACATTTTATACTTCTTAATACAAAATACTTTTAGGTTCGGTCAAAACAAACGTCAAAGACCAAACGAGCATTAAAATATTCACAATACCATTTTGAAATAAATGTAGTATTTTTTTTTTTAATATTTTTAATCTTATTTCTTAAAATGTTCAACAATTGATTTTAATTACATTTTTTTAATATTGATATTATTACCAAAATTGTGTCACCAGGCGTGGATTCAGTTGTGGCTTAAAGTTATTAGCCCCCTTCCCCCTATTGAAATATTATCTATTATATATTTATTTATAAAATAAATAAAAAAATGTATTTAGAAAATAAATACCTAGTTTTACTCGAGTTTTACTGTACCTACCTATTATTTTAGTAATAAAATATAATAACATTATATCAAATATACCTAACTATTACGACATACTTTGATAAATATTTCAATAGTATGCTGAATACTAATTATATAGTAGACCACGGACTCAGATTGTCTAAATCAATTATTTTGAAATCTACATTGTATAAATTAATTGTATAGTGTACACAATAAAATTATGATATTTATAAAAATAAATGGTACCAGACGGAATCAATACAAATTCAATTCTTACAATAAATAAATGAAAATCCTTTAGAGATGGGTTTTGCGTCTACTCACTCAACATGTTTATAATATTGAGTAGGTACTATATTCATATTCTACACCTATTTATGTAAATAGCTCTCACAATATACTTATTGTTTTAAATATGTAATATTGATTTTAATTTGTTTTTATTTTTTTTGATTTAATATCCAATATAGATTCCAGTTTTCAATCGTATGAACGCTGAATTTAATTTAATTTAGCTAAGTTTAATAATATTTAAATTATATATATATTTAATTGTTTCATGTAAAATATTCCGAAAAAATATCGTTAATAACTAAACTTTTAAAGACTTTTTGTGGGTAACTTGAAATGTCATATTTTTAAGTTCTTATTCTTTTATATTTATAATCGTAACCTTACACTTTTTTCTTCAATGATTTATATTTACTTGTAAATTGGTGTTTAACGTCTTTTACAATTCTGCAACAAAACGAAAAATTAAAATACTTTGATAAGTGTATTTATATAGCTTTCATGCCGTATGCACACATGACGATGAACGTCCGTCGTCCATGTCAAGTATACCTGAGTGCGATACGAATTCATTTGGAATTAAAAAGCTTTTCTTTCTACCATTTTAAATTGAAATCTATTTTTATTTTTTTTTCATTATTATTTCCTGAAAAAAATATGCCCAAAACAACTCTGTTCGAATTAACGTCGAAACAACCTTTAGCACTGCCGCTAAAAAACGAACTTTTTTTTACTGGTATAATAAATGACCTGTGTAAAACACCGTTTTCGTTTTCAATTTTCCTGCGTCCCATGAGATTTGGAACATCCGGCTTTCGTGTTTACGTGATAAAAATATTATATACAAAATTCGAACGACGCGTATTATTCAATGTATATACCTATTAACACATACGTAATTTTACGGAAAGAAAATAAAGAATTCGTAAACAATAATATATTATTATATAATATGTAAACCAAATAACCGATTTTTTCTCTCAGGTATTACCGAATTTCGGGTATTAATTTTGAAATGTGATTAACTGGTAGGTATATACATAGTAATAATATTCATGAAATCCAAAATTCTGAACTCGTCGAGATGACATCTTCTTAAAATATTTGTCAAATTGTTAGGTATACCGTTCTGGTAAACCAAAAATACAGTTTTATAGATTATTTGAATATATAACTGCCTTATTATGATCATCATTGTATTATAATGCACGTGCAAACTAGATATTTAATTATAATAATTAGCAGTACCAAAGGTTAAGACGTATTGTTTCAGCCAATGGGTGCATAATATTAACGATCTGTGGAACTGTACTATACATGAATACTAGAACAATACGCAATTATTAATAAGCAGTTGCCTGTTATACACTTATATACCTATACTTATAAGAATAATTAATATCAACGGGAATCCCAAACAAAGTTGAATATGTATTGATGCATTTTTACTGTTCCTAAAAGTGATGACAGACTTAACAAGTTTATTCCGAATTCATAACATTTATATTGATTAGGTAATACATTAATACATTTTTATATCATAATTATTGTTGTTGTTATATACTTTAAAGTCAATAACGACTAACTGTTGATCGATTTAAAAGGTTCGTGGTATAAATATATTATTTAAAATAGGATTATTTCTGAATTTCAAGAAAATTGATATTTTTAGCTTATATTATATGCAAATTTGTCAAAATGTAAATTACAAATTTTAGTAAAAATAAGTTGTTTACATATTTTCAAGATTTTAATGTTTCAGTAACAACTACCTACCTACTAATAAGGAATCTTATACCGTAAAGATCTAGACAGGTACCTATAAAAATGTTAAATGTTTTTTTTTTTTTAACTGCTAAATAAAATGTTATTTCGTTGTTATGACAATCGTTGTGAAAATTTGAACTTGAATATTTTTAAATTGCTATAAGCTAAACGTACAAGTAATCTTTTTTTTTAATTTCGTATTTATTAAACAATCAATCATTTTTATCGATACATCAAAAAATAAAAATGTCAAAAACCCTAAAAATATATATTAATTAATCTACATGTTTTGAAAATTTCACTGTGCATAGAAAATGATAACTCCATTGTCCATGAATATTTTACTTTCAAATTGAACCATTTTAGCTTTCTTACGTATTTTTAAGTATAGAGTAGTATATTTTTATGGTGCTAACCAGCCTATGGTATCAATTATAAAAAAGATGATAATGAAATTGAGTAAATTATATTATCAAACATTAAAATGAGAATTTTAGTCGAATATGCAAATAATACAGAAGACCCAAAAACCCACACTGTATACATTAATATATTGGCTTTAGGATGTAATTCTTAATGTTATAAGATTTTTTAAAAATATATAGATACGAAATTTAAACTGTGACAAGTGACAACAGCTTCAACTGAAAGGCACATTTCTAGTCTGAAGCGTTTAAAATCATATCTAAGAAAATCTGAAAAACGATTAATTAGTTTGACCCTGCTTGATAATATTTATAGTTATATTGAAATGAATATTAAAAAAATTTACTGTTTGTTTGCTTCTTAAAAAGTAATATGATTTCATAATTTGATTTTTTTTTTTTTTTAAACATGTTTACTAGCTAATATTTCACATTAACAGAATAATTGATTTACATACATTAATATTTAAATTTTATTCTGATGTATTTTCATGCAAACAAACAGTTTCATGTATTAAAATATTTATATTTGTATAAATGAAATCATGAATTATATTATGTAGAAGATTAATGTCTTGTCAAAAAAATTCGGAGGAATATAATTGCATAGCCAATTATTATTATTTAATTTCATCTACATATTTATAAACTAATGGTTCCTCATTATCATGATAGGAGCCTAAAATGTAAAAAGAGAACGTAAATAACGTAAAAAAAAAAAAAAACAATTGTATTTCTTGAAACTTAATAATTGTTATTTGTTTAAATGTGAATAATTACGCATAACAGGAATAAGACGAGGGGAAGGTAATGACTAACTTAATACTGTTATATATATATATCCTCCATTATAAAATATTATGCCACAAAAAGTTGTACTCATTTTTCCCTTTTTCAAAACTTTTGTTTGATGAACGGTCATACGATGGAAATAGGTACTTATTTTGGTACATGCATCATTTACGTATAAATGCAGGGTTGTTATGTTTTAAACACGATAATTGAAGCAATTTGTTTAAAACCTTTGTTCTAAAAGTTTTATAAATTGTTTAAAATTACTAAAATACCTATATGTTGAAAACCGTATTTATAGGTACAGGTGTATATTATTATTTTAAAACACTTTTTTCTGTTTTCTCATTGAATAATATCATATCAAAGATCAAAAGTTAAAATTTGTAATTTGTGATAATATTCGTAATGGATATTTTTTTTTTTCATCGTAAATAAATTATCAATTATTTACAAAGTTTTTAATTGAAGTAACAGTTAATTTAAAATCATATTAACAATAAATGTATTTTAAAAATAAATGATCCTACTCACATTATATGTGTAGTCAGTAGTCACACATTAAAGTGCTCAGTTTGTAACATCTATATAAATATTGTTCTTTATATCAAACAGTTTTATTAAGATGGTTATATACGTTGTTATACGTGTTGTCATAATCTTACAAATATATATATCATAAAGTTCAGTAGTTCCAAATTTGTATTGTTAGATTCAAAATTGACGTTAATTTACTTCTAATTAAATTTAAAGGAACATTATCTCTGTGTTTACAATTTTTAAGCTAATTATATGATAGTCATTTTTTTCCTCACAACAGTCATAACCCAATTTAAAATTGAAATATCGTCAAAAAACCAACTTATTACGTTCTTACATTAACAATTTAAATGTTTGTCGCCTATAATATTATGATAAATGACAAATGTTATATCTACATTTGTAAGACAGAGACAACTGCGCAGTACGTTGCAGTTCTAGACACGACACAAGTTTTACATAAATATACAAACGAGTTTTTGAGAAGATAGCTTATAAAAAAACAAACACTTGTTATTTTTATTTAAAACACAATAACACTTTTATTGGATGTAGTGAAGCATAGATCTTGTACCTCCAGTTCGATTTAATTTGTTATTGCTATCAGCTTCTAAGCTACAACTGGACAAATGTGTATGAAACTTGAAATCTATATTATTCATTAATATTTGAAGGGCTTAGATTTTAAGTTTAGCGTTTCTAGATGATGTCATTGAGTAATTATGATTAATTACACTCATCCGCACATAATAAGTAAGATGTCCTGACTTACTATCAAATTTATTATACGGCCAAAACTATATTATGATGGCTTAACAAGTAGGGGTCTACCAGCAATTTAACAAGTTTATAATATTAAAAAAGATAAATATTATGTTATATTTTTAATTTAAAATATAATAGTATTATAATACCGAATGAGTGGTCGTAACATACATCATCAAATACCTATAGCGGCTAAAGTATAACCAAAAACGATACTGTTAACAAGAAAATGATGGCCAGTTGTAGAAAAAACTAAATATTTAATAAATGGCAAACAAAAAAATAACAATTTGATTACTTGCTACCTACTCACTCTTAAACATGGACAATAGTTAATATAATGCAATTCAACTTTTAATAAAGTTAGAAATTATAATGATTAATTTCTATAGGGTCTACCACCGTCTATGGCATTGTATCCACGCGGGTTAATGATGCAACTCAGTCGACAACGGGTTGATAGCCAGTCTTTAACTTACTGCGTCTATCTTACTTTTTACTTATATCATGAATTATGAAGTTTGGTATAGTGGTGAGGTCACGAGCACTATTTTATCATAGACCTATTTTATTCTTATATTTAAATTATGTCGACAATAATATTATGCACCCATCGGCGGATGTGTCTTAACCTTTGTGCTGCTTAATATTATAATAAATTACTACTCTATACCCAAAGTATACACGATATTATAACTATATTTTGATTTGCTTCAGAATATGGATGATACGTATTCTTAAACTTCTCCAATGTATACAACTATAATGTCACAAACAGTAAAATATTATACAAGGGCACAAATGTGCATGCATATTGATTTTTTCTAAAATATGATACTTAAAAATATTAATATAAGTTTTAAAATGATTGATTTTTGTTTATAGTTCTTTGTTTTTGTCGTAATAATACAAAATATAATAAAAATAATATTATTTTATTTTCGATTTTCTCAAATGGTACAAAAATCTCCAACCAAAAATAAATATTGTTTTAAACTGTTTAAACGATTTAAATCTCAAACAGTTTATTTTGTAAAAAATAATTTTTGTTGAAAATGAAATAAATATACAAACACAGCATTTATAATGTGTACACACTACACAGGCACACGTTTTGTAACTCAACAATATTGTTGTTTGTATTATATTGTATATTGAAAAATAAATTCGTTGAATCGACTTCAAGTTAAATTTATTAAATATTAGCCGGAAAAATTGTAGTGAAATATATAGTATATAATTGTGTTTAAAATACGGCACTGAGCGAAACTCTGCAATTTGACCTTTTAATACGCTCGATCTTATTTTAATAATACTACGAAATTGTGAAATGACTTATATTTAGAGTCGTGTAATTGAATGACATTATTTTGTAGAGCTTTTTAAAAACCGGTAAAATATCAACATTTAATTCTTTAACTATAAAAACTTCACTCTGAATATAAAAGTAATTATTCTAAGGATTTGAGAGTGTTAGGACATTGAACCCGTTGGTTACAATTTTCTAAACCTATTTATATACAGAACATCATAGTATCAACAACATATTATTATTGTCGATAACATATTATTTAATTACCTTTATATAATCCAATAGAACTATAATGTATTTAAACAGAATAAATAAAATACTATTGCATTTTTTTTCAAAATCTCCACTCTTAATTAGGTAATAGCTAGTAACCAGCATTTTTACTCACCAATAAGCCACCTTATCATAATAATCATGTTTATTTCAAAGGTAAATTGATGTGTCTATTATAGGTGATGATTAGGTCTCAGATTTAAATAAAACTATAAACAAATCCTCTAAAAAATAATCAATAATAGCCTAAAAAATTTCAACGCAATAATAGCCTTGAAAAATTACAAAAAATATTCTACTAGCATGCAAATATGCAACTGTGGTACCGATAAGAAAACGATGGTCTAAATTATGGTATTTTTAACAACTAATCAACTAAACTAGGTAACAATAATAAAAAACTCAATAGACAACTTTGGTATGCGCAATTAATAAACAGTTTACTATGAATAACTGTGATCGCGATGTAGGAATCTCCAACTGTCCAATTAGTTGTTAAATTTTTTTTAATTCCGAGAAGTCCCCACATAAGATAATTACTGGAGACAGATAAAAATATTATCGCTTTCATATTATATCCAACGATTGACATTAGGTATCTACGGATGAAAAATTTAAAATGCTAAAAAACTACTAGATGAATCAAATATTATGAAAACAATATTTCTTGATACAATATTTTGAACTTCCTAATTTACACTAATAGCTCGTACAATGTACTTATACAATGTGTCAATATATTATACACTAAAAATTAATAAAATCGCCTGAACATACTAAAAGTTAAAAATACAAGTTTCACCTTTCAAATACCTATCTGTTATACATGAATCGAATTATATAGATGGAAGTCATTGTATTAGAGCTCACGAAAAATAATACACTTTGATACCCTGTGATGTAGGTATATTCGTAATTTAAAGTAATATTATTTTACAACTATACAAAATATTTTTCCCTGTATAAATTGTAATCTGAATAATAATAGGTTTAATAGTAAACCTGATAGTGCAGTATGATTTAACTGTGTGCCTAAAGTTTCTATGAACGAGCATGATTTAAAAATACATATTATTATTTTCTACAATCACCAATACTATAATATATTATGCATTACTTGTGTACATATTAACATAATACAAACATCTAAAGCTATTTAGTATAATATAATATATGTTTATTATTAATATAAATGTTTTTATTTTAAATTTTGACTTAATGCGTCATATTAAAAATTATTTTGTAGAATAATCAAATTATTTATCCACAACTATATTTCTTGATATTATTCTAAAATAAATAAATGTGTACCATGATTCGATACATATTCCATTCAATTAGTTTTTTTACGCGTGTCTCATAACAGTAATAAGCACCCAAATAAATAATATTATCAAACGTCTAAGTCACTAAACACCCAAAATCCAAATAAACTATCAAAGCAGATCAAAATAATAATTAAAGTAGTACATTTTGAGCGCGAGTTGTCCCCGGGTGTCACAACGAAGTAAGGTATGATTTGTAACTGCGGTATGTTTGTGACCACTTCGTAAATTTATTGTTGTATGATAAAATAAACTGGAGACTTGATTGAAAAAAAACGTCCTTTAGAAAAATTAACTACCTACTTTATTTTTTTAAGTTATTATAATGATATTATTATTACTTAGGTGTCCACCCAATATTTATATATTGTATTAAGAAAGAAAATTCGAAAAAATGTAAATACCTTTTAAAAAATATGCACATTCAATAAATAAAAAGTTAAGGGCTGCAGGATTAGTATTGGGGACAAATTGCACGTGCGCCATCTGAACTTTCGTTAATCTATAGGTATAGGTACATATATTTACAAGCCACGGCGAAACTCTAAAGCCGAATATATTAAATGCAAAAACCTACCGACATATTAATATGTTATTTTATTGATTATGTGATACACGATAATGGGGAAAAGCACAACTCCTCCATATGAAACTAAAACAAAATATTAATGATTTGTTTTCAAAATACATAATACTCTACCTTTTAAAAGTCAGATAAACTATAAACTTTTTTCAAAATTTAAATTTAATATAATGGACCGAGTATTCGTGAATTATTTATAATACGTCCGACTAATTCAAAACCGTATAACTTATAATAATCATGCTCCGTAATAGTATTTTGCCATAACAAACTTTAGGATTTTTTTATGGTAATTGCTTGCTTTTTATAAACCCTAATATTATAGCAGCACATCCCTAGTCCAGGATGGCGGTGAAGGTGATTTAGATGGTTCTGTTGGCGGCACGGTATGGGGTAGAGGTGGAAATGAGTGGTAGATTAGTGTGTTAAGATTCTCAGGTGGTCGGTAGTGTTCGTCCACTTATATACGCATAATATAAATAATATATTATACATAGATAAGTAGATAAGAATGATGGTCATTGCTTAACTGCCGAGACAATAAGCTGTATTTTGTTTGCAAGCTCTAACACGTAAAACGATCATCGATAAAAATAACACGAAATATTTAGAATATTCCAGGCATAGAAAAAGGATTGAAGAATTTCAATCATGCAAAAATAAGTGTAATACTAATTATCTTATACGATAGCAAAAACCCGAATCAAATGCAAGTGCATACGTTTAAAATATATAGTTTTACCTTTATTAAACCTTTTTTACCTTTAGTTTAACGCTTAACTGTTATATGTATACTGTATACATAGAATTTAACAGAAATAACTTACAAATATTATTATTTATTAACTACCTAACTGATATGGTTTGGGTATAAACTACCTATGCAATCATTTTTTCTAATTAATATCTTTAATTTTAATTTTAATTTGTATAAGCATAATTTGTATAATTATAAATTATTACCTATGCATTTAAAAAAATAAAAATAAATTTAAAAATATTGTTTAGACTTAAGAGCAAAAGTTATAAGTCATCACTTATTACATGCCTACCGGCTACCAAGTTAGTTTGCTACATTTATCATTTATTTTTGTTAAACCCTATCCGCAGCTGTCAAGAGATGAGTTATTACTTATTATTCCAAGTGCGGGTTGAGCTCTTTAAAAATAAAAGCTCGCGTTAATACGTGTTAATTTTTTTAACGTGACGCACGAATTTTTGTGGTGAACTTTTATGTTTTATTTAATTTAATTTTAATCAAAAAATAAAAAAATAAAAAAAATACGTCAACTTCCAAGCCTAAGTACCTAAGATCTATAATTATCGGTATATTCTAAATATAAATTATGTTTCCTAAAAATTAAAGACATTTTTGCGTTTTTATACTATAGTGAAAAACTGAAAAAAGTCACCCTGCCGTGTGCAGGTACGCCATGATTGGTCACCGGTGATAACATGTTCGAGTAGATGGAATAAAATATAATGTTTCCAAATGTTGTGTCATGTCGTCGAAGATGAGAGCAGAGAGTGAGCGAGAGACTGTGATTGAGAGAGAGAGTGAGCAAGATACTGTGATTGAGAGAGAGAGTGACTGTAAGACCAACGAACCAGACGCTAAAAGAGAGATCTGAGATGTACAAGAACGAATTAACAACAATAATAATATAATAGACGTATTACAAAGTCGACGTTGGTATTCTACCGGTCTGTTGTCTGTATACCTATTATTTAAACTACACACCGCGCAAGATACACTCATACACGGCTATAAAGTCATCGTTCTCTATAGTCTTATCGCCGGTCACTCTCCTCCCCAACCCTTGACTGCTGACTGCGGCTGATATTCGTTTTCGGGAAACGTATTGTTCTGTCATCGTCGTCGTCGTCGACAAAATAATATAATAATAATTGTATAATAGACTGATAACACTGAGGGGCCCTGCGTTCCTATATCCCCGACCGACGTCTCCGGCATTTGTCGGTCGGCGGCGACGGTCGGTCCAATCAGGCGTATCGATGATTATTCTGTGATTCACGATGACGGTATAATAATAATAATAATAATAATAACGATACGGCTTCATCCCGAGTCTGTGCGTGTGCGGTTTGTGTTGTTCGACGAATGCACTTGACGTGTTCCGGAGAGATAGACAACGGAGCAGAAGAGCAGGACGCGAGTACACCTACTCACCCCAAAATATCTTAACAGATCTTCCCCTCCCGTGTGTTATACGATAATAATAATATAAACGTAGGTCTTTGGGTACTCTCCAAACATGTATTATATTACAACTATACTGACAAGCTGCTGTTACAGATACAGGGCAGCTATTTCAACCACAGACGAATCGTCACCGTCGCGGCCGATAACTGATAACGCGTCTGTTGTCGACTTTCGGTGATAAGTATATTATTATTATTATTATTATTATTATATAGGTAACGACGATAGTAATAATATCATTATTGAGTTGTTAATGCCAAATCGTTTTCCAGGAGGCAGATTAAAGGTCAACGACCCGCGAACATTACAAAAGGCCCAAATAAAATAATTAATCGGGGCTACACTTTCATTTATTAATGTAAATAATTCTAGAGCTGAGTTACCTCAATTATTATAATTTAATTATATACAAACATTAATCAGTTGTGGTCTTGGTCTTATCTTTATCCTGCGTCATCCACCGACATCCCTTCTCAACAACACAGTCGGGTTTTAGTGTTATCCTGCATCGTCTTATACAAAATCGTGGTCAGACATAATATTTGACATTTTTCGTCAAACAAAATTGTTTGAATATGCACAAAGGTGAATTAAAATATATAAAATAGTATTGAGTATTCACCACTTCTACTACTACTCTACTACTACTTACTACTGACGTCTGACACTTAGTGAAAAATTAAGGCAGTATAGTAATTTAGGTACCTCCAGCAAACTCACATACAACAGTAATATTGCTTTGTGTAATCAAGTAATTGCATTGGAATTTTCGCCACAATTATAAAAAGCGGGTAAGTGGATGTCGCTCAGCTGTACAGAAGGTTACAAGTGGGTGACTGTAATGGATGGTTTTAAATTTTAAGTCAATGATAATATAATGTCATTGTATACGAAAAACGCTTTCGAGCTAAAACGGTTTGTCAGCCTCGGATATTATATATTATACTTACTTTGTTATTATTAATACGGTAGCCGGTTAAGTTGAATTGTTATATTTTGTTTGTTATCATATTTGTATATAATAATATACTTTAGAAATTTTAAGTACCCAATAATAATATTTTTTAAATATAACACGAAACTAAAAGAACGACTTCTTCTTTTAAATATCTAATTTTGTGCAAATTCAAACATAAAATAGGTAACTATAAAAAAGATCAAGTTATAGAATAACCCGACCTTGATACAAACTTTTATTAAAAAAAAATTTTAATCCTTAACTACACAATCATTTTTTAATTTTGTCAAAAATTGAACTTAAATGCTTATAAAAATTAATTAATCCTATGTATTTTTAACATTTTTGAATATATAATATAATTGTAATAATATAGCAAGAACCTTGTATTAAATTTTCATACTTTGAGACACGAAAAATAAAATTTTATTGATATTTATAGAAAAAGTCTGTATACAGTAAATACTGTATTTAGTTCAGTGATATAGATAGCCACTACGTACCACCTAGGCAGTTTTTTACTCAATTATGATTTATGAGGTTGTCGTCTACTGTACTGCGTAGCGGTTTTCTTCTACCTCTTTTTTAAAATTATATTTCAATACTTACTTGCTAGAATTGTGGTAAGATATCTAGATAAAAGGATTATAAATTATATAATATTCCACTTTTACATTAATCAAATGTAGAAAATCCACAGTTCATCCTTTAGGACACGCAATAACCAAATATCTAACCAAAATCGTTTAATGTAGACTAGTACATATTATAATATTAAAGTAATATGTACCAAGTATTGTGACGTGATAAAGCATGGCAAAATGATAATGGTGCTTAAGTTATTTTTTAAGCGTGATGCCATGTTATTCAAGCTTTGCAGGGCGTTTAGCTTTTATACTAATTTATATCATACCTACTTAATGTAGTCAAAGGACTGCATTTTAACATCACGGCTGTAAGATAATCTAGGTATAGGGCCAAAATTAATTGTAAAATTATGTGTAATAAACAATATATGACACTTATTAAAATACAAATTTCCACAAGTCACGATCGGATTTCATTTAGATTTTTTTGTTGCTGGCCGAAATAAAAATATGACCACCGTGTTTGGAATTCACATTGCTTATTATCCGATACTATTGTGAATGAATTAAGAATATTAAAAATATTAATAAAATATTAATATTTAAATCTTATGAGTACTGTCTGTAGTTGTCAGTTGTCACTGTATCCTGGGAACAAACCGTATCGCTTATTATGGATGAGGCTGACAAACGAAGCTTTGAAAAGCAATCAACGGCAAACAAGTTAGCAAAACGATGCGATACGCTAAGAAATCACGAAGACGTATCAGGTGATCTTACCATCACTTTGGCCGTCGGTAGCGGCCACGTAGAAATGAGACGTGGTCGCCGATCCGCAAGGCGTAGGCAGAAGAGACACAGGAGCCGATCCCGGTCTAGTCGCCGTCGGGGTAGGCGACGGGGTAGCGTTAGGGGTACCAAAGAAAAATACGGAGGAGATGACTACGACATGACTACAGACACCGAAGAAGGCGACGATGACTCGTCAACGGTGGACACGACTTCCAGTCGAGATGGCGACGGGAGGGCAGTCGGCGACGTCGCCTTCAATATCAGACCAGTGGTAGTGACGACGACGATAACACCGATACAGAGGATACCGATGCACAGACCAACGGTAGCGGTGGTAGCATTTTCACGACAGCAGACACCAAGTGCAGAAATCCTTGTGGAAGCAGACGTCGCCGGAGAAGGAAGAGAAGGAGCAGGTCCTCGATTAAATGGACGATGGGGTGCAAGAAGAGGAGAAGAAGAAGAAGAAGGAGAAGGAGAAGGAGAAGGAGAAGGAGAAGGAGAAGGAGAAGGAGAAGGAAAAGGAGAAGTAGTAGTTGTTGCTGTATCACCGGCCTTGGCAGAGGCATGTGGAATAACAGGCCACATATGCACCACTTCTAATAGCACTGAACCTGACAGAGCCGATAGCACTCAGGAAGATACCTGAGATACATCGAGCTTGGCGTCCCGCCCTACCTCCGCCTTAATTTAAGAAAGACCCCTCTCCAATTCTCGTTTATTGCACAGACTTTTTTAATCGTAAATAAATATCCAAATTTTCAACAACAACAAAAAACCACCAAATCGTGTATAGTTATTCCCACTCTAGGATTATACATAAAACCATTACCTAATACACAATTAACTATACAGCCAAGCCTCAAATCCTCGTTTAACGTTGACTATAGTTTAGTATTGACTTATTCAACGGTGTTTTACTTTTATATAGTACAATTTTAAATCCTTAACTTGTTCGTTTTAACAATTCAACAGTTTCTGTACAATGTTTTTTTTTATCACACTGCACGTGATACTGCATGCAGTTTTAGTCAACCTTGTGTGTAGTGCACTAGTGCATACGCACTTATAAGTAGTGCAACCAGGTCTGGAATTTTCCACTTGGATTGTAGTATTATTACTAGTACGTAAATACCATTGGTTGATGTGGAACATCTAATGCGCCTTTAAAATAAATAATTATTTTTCATAGAATAATCTGAATATTTTGTTATTGATTCTGCCATGTTTATTTCGTTAAACAAACCATCCTTTAAAATTTAAAAGCCTTTCATGTATATTTTCTATACAAAATAATTTCGATGTTTCACATCTGCCAGGCGTCCCGCGATGGCTAAATTTTTTTAGATGAATACTCTATGTTTATTTGTTTAACAAAGATATGGACCCCACCCCTGCTTGGAAATTCTGTTTGCCATTTATATAGAACCCTTAGAACATTTATATAGGTCTTTTCAGATAATGCTGTTATTGGTTTTATAGATGTGCAAATCATATGCGGCTCACCGGGTGGATAAGAGTCGTCATCCAGAAGGCAGTCAGTTCAAGACCGTCACCAGGCATCATCCCTAGGGAGGGAATGTGTTTCTGGGAGTAGCTATTATATTGTAATATGTTCGTAGTATGTCATATTAGTTCTTCATTTTATCGACAACAAGTTGTTTAACGATACTTATCCTGTCCTGCACTAGTTTTCACCTCTTATTTCTTATCGTTATTACGTATTATTTATATCAATCTGTTATTTATTGTAAGGAACATATTCAAAATAAGTGCGTGTAAAAAATGTCTTCTCAACGTTTTTTTTTTTTTGCCTAACCTTGTGTTTTATAGGAATCTAACATTGACGTTAAACGAGGATTTTGCGTAAAAGTTTCCGTTTTTCCTTAATTTTTGTTCACTTTTGAAAGATACCAGGAATTTTAAATGTTGACCTCCCCATTGCAACAACTAGATTGTTTTCCCACCGGAAAAGATTTTAAGTTGAAAATAATCATAATATAAAATTTGGACAAGTGGGTACCGCTCTGCTGTACAGTAGTTGTCAAGCATGTAATTTTTATAATGTGTTATATTTAAATTCAATGATAAATCATTGCATACGAAAAACGATTTCGAGCGGATACGTTGTAGCATATCATAGTATATACTTGTATAAATAATTAAATTAAATTGAAATTATACAATGTATATAAATAGTGTAGGATTTATGATGAACTTTTTTTTTTTTTAGAAGGTAGGAAAACTTGTTAGAAATCTTCTATAAAATTTTTATTGCTACCTATGAAAAGAAAAACTTTTATGAATTTCTAACTGAAAAATAATTTTCAAATTTTCGGGATTTTGTCAACATCTGAACTTTAAATGCACTTGGTACCCTTAATATTTTTGACATGCAACGTGCTATTAAAGCTACTTACGAGGAACCTTGCATTTCATTATAAAGATTTTTTACTCTGTGAAACTGTTTCTATCATCAATAGTTTTATAAAAATGTATAACATTTGAAAAATTTCTCGAAGCTTTAAATAGCTCAAATAGAACAAAAATTTTACCTTCTATAGAAAATAGTAAGCACTAAGATAAATATTTGTTTCTTCCGATGCTTTCAACAACTTCTGAGAATGTTTAATTTTAACCTACGAAATACACCAACTAGATTCACTTTCCCACCAAACAAGATAATGTAGTTGAAAATTGACACAAGACCCAAGACCACTACAAAAATAAATTTACAAAAAGTGCAGCAGGGTAGGTCAGAGGTGGTGGAACTTTGTCCATCGATCCTTCGGTCATCGGACAGGATAGTATATTATAACAGTATTCGATTTGAATGCAATTATTGCATTCGTTTAAAACCGATCCTGGTGGACAAAAGTAAATTTATGAATCATAAATATGTATTACTATTTAATAAATAACCATTAATTGCATATAATATACCTAGTGGGAATTAAGTAATTTTTAAATTTTATTAATTTATATGATGATAAACAGAGCATTAGAAAATATAGATTAGAAAATGAAATGTCGATGGTTTTTTTTTTCGTTTTTTGTTTAAATTTTTGTTTAATGTTTAGAAATAAATACAAAAAGTTATTGAAATAATATATTATTCTCAAGACTAGTTTAAATATATTTTTTCGTAGATTTCAGTTAAAAAAAGGTGCTCTGCTGTAAAATAGGTTACAAGTGGGTCTCTGTATAATGGATGGTATTAAATTTGAATTCAATGATATAATATCATTGTATGAGAAAAACGATTCTGAGCTGAGACGGTATGTCAGTCTAGGTTTAAGACAAATTATATAAATAGCAATGGTAATAAAAAAAATATGCACAGTCTTATTATCATAGAGCATACTAATTATTCATTATACTATGGTAGATTGTATGGATAGGCCATAATATTTTGATTTTTTGATTTTTTAGTTTCATATATCCCCAAATAATATTTTTAAATTACATCAAAAATCTAAAATCGTTAATATTGATTTTAATATGTAATTTCGTCCAAATTTGAACTTAAAATGACTATAAAAATAAACTGTGCTTGTGTATTTTTTAGTTTTTTTGGTAAC
>WHPZ01587077.1:24983-37126 GCA_016617965.1 Macrosiphum rosae | reverse complement strand
TCCGGGGCATGGCAGAAACCTACGGGTGCCCCATTCAAAATTCTGCCAAAAATACACCCACGTGTAACACACCTACCGTTAAAAACCTACAGTACCAACCCCCCTCACAATGGCCTAAGTTGCCGCGGGATAATTAATAAAAATAAAAAATAAAAAAAAAATATGAAAATATAATTTTATTATTTCAACTTATGTGATAAAAACAAATTAATATCTCTAAGAAGTAAGAATGCTAAATAATTATTTCCAAAATAATTTATTTCATGTTTAAAAACCTCTATAGATTCTTCATAATCAGATCTTGATTCTGTTCAATAAATATATTTATGAGTCTGTTGGTATAAGTAATACATAACAGTATACACAGTCGATATTGTCACAGAAAAAACCAGTAACCACTGTCAGTGGCATGCCCAGAGGGGTGGTAAGGGGTTATACCCCCCCACCCAATGGAAAATTCTGAGTATGCCACTCTCCACTGACCACTGCTAAAGCTGTCTTATGAATTTATCATATACAAAATAAATAGTTATATGATATTATATTAGTTTTTTGATTGAATATTGAAAATATTTTTATAAAATAGTTAAAAGGTACCTATACTTTGTCGTGAGATCTCGCATGTAAGGCTGACTTCTCTCTTTCCACTTCCCTGCTCACGATTATCTATAATATATCAGTATTACCATTGATTAAAAATACAATATTGTAGAATATTTAATCAATGCTATTAATATACGCACATATTATTACTACGTACCAATAAGTATTTTATAATAATGTGATCAATGACGTCACACTATAATATATCAGGTCTGCAGATATGTAGAGGGTGTAAACTACACGGAATTTTAGATCTGAAGTGCACTCGGTGAAGCTCTCTAGAGTTTCGTGTTATAATATAAAGGATATAATATATACGAGTTGGTATCTATCGCATTTTATTGTTATCGACCATTGTTATTATGAACCCAGTGCATAAAACGACCGCCGCGGACATGGGCCGTCAGGTCAATGCGATTTTATTTCGTTTGTCGGTGACGTAAAGAAATTTTTTGTGATTTCACTTAATGTCTTGATCCACGTATACCCAACCTGTATTCTAGATAAGTTAAAATGTTTAACTTAATATGCTTAATGTAATATAGATGTCAGAGTATACTAAGATTTTTTTTATTTATATCCTGCTCGCAGGTGTGTCATTTACTGGATGTAAGGGAATGTATTATTTGCATCAATGCATCCTATAGAATATAAATGGTTTTTATATTTTACAGATTTGTTATTGAAATTAATAAACGTTTTTCTAACACGAATATCATAATTTTGGTGGTTTTAGGCATTTTTTAAGATAAAGAGTGATAATTTCAATTCGAATATCGATCCGATTTATACATCGTATTTATTGAACAATAATATTATAATTTGCATATAATATATTATATTGTGACCAATATTAATGGGTTACAGGGGGAAAATACAGTGGTCCAAAGACGGTCAGCCGTTGCAAAATGGCAAGAAAGTTCGGATATCGAAAAAAGGCATACTCAAGATCCGGGCCACCACGTACTCGGACCGAGGAACCTATACGTGTATTGGTATGTTACATATAAATTCGTCAGTAAAATATTCTGTTATTAGTTATTGCATATGTATATATGCTATATCGAACAAATATATATAGGGTGATCCTTTATCGTGAACCAAGGTGCCAGACTATGTTTTAAAAAGTACAAAGTATTCAACTATTATTGTTTCAACGGTAAGGACAAGTATTAATAGGTATATAAATGTATATGTATATGTAAATGCAAAATAATAAGTTGTAATACTTAAGATTAGGTATGTAAACAAAATTATTTAAACATTTCTCAAATATTATGCCCGGTTCACGATAGACAAATCATTCTATAGTCTGTATATTCGTGTAGGTACCTAATGTATAAACAACCTTTTATTTTTTTGTATAGCTGGCAACGCCCAAGCTACAATGAACATCAACATCAAACCCCAGCCGGGAGAGTTTCCTAGTTCCGAAGAAATCGACAAGCCTTTGAACCAACAAGACCCAGGTACGATTTACGTACTATCACTACCAGTTATTTTTACTCCCTACCGTTTGACTGAAAACTAAATTTATTGTTTTTTAAACATAATTTTAGATATTATAATATAATATGAGTTGTATTATACCTAAATATAGTTACAGGGAATAGGGATATATAAGTAGATATATAACTATTGCCTATTGGTTTGACAAGTATAGTGTATGATATTTTAGACAGCGAAGCTCGTTGAGTTTACATAGCATAGTTTTATGTTTCAAATTTAATACAGGATATAAATTTCAGTTTAAAGAGGTTATTTTATTAATTTTAGACCAATATATTGTTGTAGAGCAACAACTGTTTCCTTTAAGGGTAAATAATCGACATAGATACCTAGGTACCTAACAATAAATTATACCACACGGAGCTGTTCAGAATCATTATAATATGACTGTTTTAACATTGTAGTATTAGATAAGGTTGCTAAGCTGGTTTTTACTAATTAATTATCTCTAACCCCCCTCCCCCCACATCTTCAGTAACATTTTGTCAAAACACATTTTTAGTCGTATAGTCACACCACTGTTGTTTTGCATAATATATGATGTTAATTTATTATTATTGTAACAATTTATTTATACGTCATAATTTTATATTCGTCTAAAGGCATGAATCCTTCGTACGCGAATCCGCAAGGGATAGAACCATCATTTGACATCAGCCACGAACGCATCAAAGGCGAGCACAATCGCGAACAGAAACACAAACAGTCGCGACAGAAAACTACCACCATTCAGTCTACCGTAACGAGTACGGCGTCTTCCGAAAAACACGTAGTGGCAAGTATCTTCTTGATTTTGACTTTTTTTCCATTTAACTTTTTTTTTTACTTTCAATTTTTAATATTATATTACTATCTGATCTAACCTGACCTGTTTTCCCCCGAAATTGATTATAACCGTTTAAGAACAACGTCGTTGTTGCATATACACACGAGTATTTTACTATACCCGATTCTTATATAGATATTGTGTATGACTATATAGTATAGTTGGTACATTACAACGTTTCTTTGTGTCTGTGAACAGGAAACAGAGAAAAATGCTATAGACGTCTCCCCAAAACCCACCACTTCCGGAAGTTCACGAAACTTGCCTCACCTTCACAGTCTTCTTTTTAACCTCAAGGTGAGATAAAGGAAAATAAAACTGAATTTCCTGGGTTATCACCGTAGATGATTAGCTCCCTTACATCTATTAATATAATTTATATATTATTATTACATTTTGTTGCACATTCCGTTGACTTTAATACATAATAGTGTTGTATTTTAATTATTATTAATCACATACCTAAATACACACACGCACACACACGCACACACACACACATAATGATATGATATATAGTTTAGCCAACCTTATATAATACCATCACCACTTTTTGTCTATTATTATTATCTCACGATTAAACCCTTGCATGTATATAACATAAGTACTTATTTGGTTTTGTTTATTTGAATCCTGTACTTATACATACCTAATATTAACGCACCTTCGATTTCCGTAAACATCACGTTATTTTGTTTGAGTTGTGCCGTTACACGTAAATTTATGAGCCTGGGGAAAGTTTTGTTTCATTTTCCATCAGCGAAACATCTTGACAATCATTCATACTAATAAAATGAGTAGGCTCTGTGGCCGTTTCAGGGTGTGAGCAACGCACGGGTGAATAGAATGTTTATGGAAGAACCGGCGAACCCAGCTCCAGAAATCGAAACCAGCACCGAGGACATGTTTGGCAAACCCGTTTTGCTCGGCAAAGGTACCTATTGTTGGCTATAATACACAGAAGGGTGTTTATTGATATTTTAACAATAATTAAAGACTAAAGTATTGTAGTTTCGTAATAGTAATATTGTAAATAATTAAAAGAATAATTAAACAAAAGCTATGTTTTACGCCGCAGGTGACCGCAAGAGCGTGAAATTCGAATGGGTCATCACGGAATGGTCAGACTGCTCTCCGCCTTGCGGGGGAAACGGTTTTCAGGTACAGTTTTGTCTTCTTTTGCTACAATGGCGTAGGTATTTATTATTTATATCGCTGTCGGTGAACTACGCCACTCGGCAACATAAATTTTAAAAATACATTATTCCTGTTGTTACATAAACGTTTGTCTTCTCGCAGATGAGAGCTGCCCACTGCATGGTCAAACTAAACAATATGACACAAAGCGTGGACAACAACTTGTGCGAGGACGCCCGGCTGCCGACTCCCGTCACCATACAAAAGTGCGAGACAGATGATTGTCCGCAGTGGTCGGTGACGGAATGGAAACCATGTGAGGAGTCCAAGTGTTTCACCTGGAATACTGGTGCGAAAATAAAGTTATAATATCATAGTACCTATATATTACATAGGTGGTATTTAGTAAAAATGCAAAATGGGCTTACATTTATCCCCCCTCTCTCCAACCACATTTACACATTATTACTATAGAGATTAATTATTTTAAACTTGCTATTTCTTCAGATAATAAAAACATTTTTGTCTGTTTTGTGGGAGGGAGAGGGATGAAACAATTCATCCGTTATAATTATTAAAATACGCATAAAGTATATAATATTATATTACCATCAATGATCAAATTCAGGCACTTAATGGGCGTATTAATAAAAAATAATGACATAGGCCAACCAAGCTAGGAATTTAATAATTATCTAACATTAACAAGTATTGAAGTATACAACAACTAAATTGTATTAAGATTGGCCATGGATAGGTATTTACTATTTAGGCAATGTTAACGTTACAGTAACACTAGTAAGCAAGTTAAACTTAGTTCAATAGTATTATGACGATAATGTTGTCGTGATAAATATGATAACATAATATTAAAAAAAAAGAATGTCAAAAAAATGAGTGAATCACTTATGAAGAAAAAATAAGAACGAAATTACAACAAAATCTTAACTTAATAGGAATACAATTTAGAACTTGAAGGATTTAAGAAGTCTAAGGTAGAACATTATAAATTATAATATTATCTGAAATTTACAACCGATATGCTCGTAAATACGGTATTGTTAATAATTACTATGTCAAATATCTAATTTTCTGAAGAAATTTGACATTTTAATATCATCCAAGATATTATGTAATCAATGACTGATTTTTATCATTGACGGTAACATATTGATGATATATAAATATATAACAGATGAAATATACATATACATATTATATGTTACCGACAATCCACGATCATTAGGTAAAGTACGGTGTTACTAGGTAATGTATTTATTGATCGTACTCACTAAAAGCTGAAAAGCATAATTTCATTCTAGTATTTACTATATTATACAATCTAGGAAGAAAATCATGACAGTATAAACTAAATGCTGATTTATCCATAACCGAAACTATAACATTATTTTTTACTATAATAGTTAAAAAATAAACACTAAGTTATGTATTTAATCATTCATTAATTTGTTTATTACATGATTTATTTTGTTAAAAATTATAATTAAGTATAAGTACATTAAAAAAAATGCTGATAGTTATTTAGATTGTTTGTAGGTATATATAAAAAATAATAATTTAAGAAAATTAATTATTGTTTATTTGCATAACTTAAACTATTGTGCTACCTATTCTTCTACAAGAAATATATCCATTAAAATGTATTTCCATATCGTGTGTTCCAAATTATATTACTAAAACAACCATAAGCTAAGCTATTGTTCAACTTTCACTGTCACGGGGAGGAATTTTTGAGATGCAATTTCCAGAAAAAAATGTACAACGAAAAATGTGTCGTCACGCGTCAATCAAATATAATAATACTATGTAGGTAGTAGAAGATGCCACAAAAGTTACACGATGTGCAAATAATGTATAATTAAAATTTTCAAACAAAATCAATGTTTGTTAATAAAGTAAAAACAAAAGTTTAATTTAATTTAACATAGGTTGATATAGCTAAGTTTTGAATTTTTAAATACGTATTAGAAAATACAATTATGTTGGTTATGGATCAATGGATCAATCTTGATTGACAAACAGATTTTACTGTCATGATTTGTACAAAACGTTTTTTTTTATAAATGGCCGAATAAAATTAATGAATTTCAGCTTTTACCGAGAATGATTACTAAATGCTAGAAAAGCCTAGAAAAACCCATAGCTTTACCCAGTAGTTATTGGGCTTTGTGCCTTTGTCGGTTACATAATATATACGTACCTATTATAGCCTCCTAGTTGTTTTCGTCGACCTATAGATCTGCCCGTAAATATTTAACTTTATTTAAATTTTTAAACACGTCACCCCCTTTTTTCCACTTTGCGCAGCGATGCAGAGGCGAAACGTGTACTGTCAGAATTCGGATGGAGCCACTATATCGGACGAGGCGTGCCACGGGATCGAAAAGCCGGTGAACCGGAAGGAATGCTACAACGATCAGTGCAAAGGCACTTGGAAAGTGGGCGAGTGGTCCGAGGTAAGTGAGTGTGTGGCGCGCGCGTATAGGTGCTGCATGTGTGCGGGTGACGTCGATAAATAATGCAACCGAGGAGAAAAAAAGTGAAAAAGGAAGAAAAAATAAAATAGCAAGAAGAAAGGAGGATAAAAATCGAGTTTTTCGATTCGCGTCGTCGTCACTGTCAATTATAAGTTATTTGCGACCGTGGGGGTGCGTGCGTTATCTCAATTTGCGCCGCATCTAAATGAAACTGTCGCGCGATGGTCGATAAACGCGCTGGACCACTTTTGAAGCTGTGTAGAGTGTGTGTGCGTTTGCGTGTTCGGTCGTATTTACCCACAAATCACTATGATATTAACCTAGTCCTGCAGAATATATACCTTCGGTTTCCAGAAATTCCACAAACAACGACATCATTTTATTTTTATCCGCATCAATTATTCAACTAGAACGGTCCGGCGATCTGATTACACTCTAATTTTTTGTTTTTAAAATAAAACATAATAGTAATATATAAAACGTAATTTGTTATAATAACATGCTCCTCACATGCCTCTCTCTCTCTCTCGATGTCGCTCCCTCTCCCTCTTTCTCTCTCTCTCTCTCTCTCTCTCTCTCACGCGTGAGTGCACGCACACACACATAATTTACACGCACGTCACAAACACTGCATAAGTGTGTGAAATTTCGACTCACATACAAATAAGGTAGGAAATCAACTTTTGACGTGCGTAGACAACACTCGCACGAGTGACGTCAATCTTCGTCTATATTAAATGTATTACCTATCATTATATAATATTACCCCTGTAGTAGTATTATAATATTGTATTGGTATACACCGAGTTGATTTTTACCACCCAAATATTTTGGTAAAGATAAATATAATTTTTGTTTATCTTTGTTCTACGCATTGATTCGATTTCTGTGTCGTGCGAAATCGGTAAATTATATATTTATATCTACATAAACGCGATTTACGTTTAAAGGATACGACACGCATAGATATATGGTTATTTATTATCCATACATACAAAATATATATTAATTTTGTACAATTAATGTGACGTTTTATTTTTTTTCTGTCCACAATATTTTATTTTGAATAATATATCAAACGCTACATTAGTTTCAGAACGAAAATATTGAACGTTAAACATTTTTTCTCTAAAATATATTGCACAATGACCTACAATATAATATAAATAATTTATGTTCAAATCATAAAGTTTGGCAGGCAGTTATTATTATATAATTATACTCAAGCGTTTCAAAAGTTTTTAATTCATCATTAACAATTCAAATTTCCCCCTTGAATTTCCTGTTTCGTTTGAAATTCTATAGTGCCCCGTGATACCTAAGTGTATAAATATTTGATTTTATTAAAAATATTTTTTGCAAATAAATGGTTTATGTTTCTAAACAGTAGTACCTACTCTAACATAACTAATTATACAATACAAAAATTAAATTCTAAAATTCAATTTTAAATTTAGTTGACGATTCGTGAATATTTTTTTGTTTAAGAATTTTTCCCAAATTTAGGTATTATGTATGACACTTAAAATTTGTATTGCATGGTGTTTGTTGTGGTTTTATATTTTTATCTGTTTAAATTAATTTAACAAATAGGACATATTATAGCTATATATAGGTAGGTATCTGGAAAATATATAGGTACTACTTAGTAAACCACATCTATTTTCACATACTCTATACTTAATATGTATCATTGTCCCAATTATGGCGGACATGATACTTTGTCATAAATTTTGTGGTGATAAAAATCATGCTTTTAACCCTGTATAGGTTTATTTACATGTCGTACTGATATTTAATTACACAGACAATTCGTAGATAAGTAAATATATTTCACGGATACGGATCATAAATGTCAGATATTAAATGTAAACCTCCCTAAATTCAGTTAATTTATTATTGAAAAAGAATCATATTACATAATATTATTATACTTACAAATATTTATAACACAGATTGACTTAAATTTCAGATAATTTATCTACCGATTTAGGCCCATTATTATTATGGTATTTAAGTTCTACAGCGCCATTTACAATATAATAATTAGGGACCCGAACTTGATGCATTTGCATCTTTTTTTCTAATGCTTACATACGAGGCTCGTCTTTACAGAAATTTGATTCATTGAATATAGAATTTAATGGCACAATTTATATTTTTTGCGTTTTTAGGTAATTTATTGCTTTGAGGTCATTGTTTAGTATTTTTGATGCATTTTATTCATTTTGTACTTTTTTTTACATTTATTTGCATTTTTCTTGTTGAAAGTTACACTTTATCGTAATACATTCAGTTTCCATTAGCTTGTTGACTATCGACGTTCATTATCTTTATCGTTTGTTGTCGCAATCTAAGATTATTTAATAAACTATAGATCAATATTATTTTAGACCAGGTCCATTAGAAAAAACTTCCCAAAAGTCGATCGAATTATTTCAAAGTTTCAAAAAATATTTTTCAAGGCTCCTTAGAGAGTAAACATTTTTAAACAGCTAGAACCTATAATAAATACTATTTATGACCCACAAATTGTATAAAAAGTAATTGTTGTAAAACTTAAATTTTTAAAAATTTTAAGTCATTTTAAAGTAATTTTTGGTAGTTCTGTGTGCATATTTTAAAGATGTTTAGGTCATCAAGTTCTGGGCCCTAATAATAATGATAGGTAGGGTTATTTAACCAAGGTGATTTTAACTGACATAATATATCATTGTTCTTAACTACATGGTAAATTGTATTATTTTTACATATGAATAGTTATAAGAATCTAAAAAAATGTCATGATATAAATATAAAATAATAAGGAATTAGGTAGATATTTGTTCAAAAATTATGGATATAATACAATAATTTAATTATAAAAAAATAAAAACCTACTATTAATGATTCATTTTGTTTCAAGTAGTATACTCTATGACGGTTTACAACTTTACATAGAATAATATCTACAATATAAACGCATAATAGGACAAAACTAAAATGCAGAGGAAAAGGGTTGGAGCGTGATGTAGTTACGTACATGCGTATCACCTGTTAAAACTCCTCAACGCAATAATATTAGGAAAACCAATAATACGTGCCGGAATCATCTCAAATATAAACGTAATCTGGGATAAATTCTGAGGGGGGCGGGTCAAACTGTGATAAAACTAAAAATCTATAAGGTAAAATGACTCTATTTCCCACTCAGTTAAACTAAGTCATGTCATCTTAGAAAGCAGTTGCCCCCCCCACATTACTCCTATGATCTCAAATACATACCTACATACTATTTCATACCTTAATAACAATGTGTCGATAATTCGATATATTAGAGATATTATATTAATACAATTTAAATAATACAACAGACTGCAGTGGTGACCGAGCTGCATTATAATGTAGCCTGATTATCATTCTTGCTACCTACTCCATTCCTGCAGCTGATAATATAATCACAATATACTATGTGCAAACGCGCGATGTTCGCCACCGTTATTATAGCTATATACAGGCTATCATCTCTCATCTATTGTTTAGACACAATAATATATTTTTATATTACGATGTTGGCATTTTCGGTTTGATTTCAGTGTACGGCGTCATGCGAAAAGGACGGGCTGAGGTACCGAATATTGCAGTGCGTCTGGTACGGCACCAACAAGCCCGCCGGGACCGCCTGCCGCGACCAGCCCAGGCCACCGGTAATGAAGACTTGCACCGGACCGCAGTGCGCAACAAGTAAAAACACGCATAACTGTACGAGCACTTTCGACAAGGGTAGCGACCTCATTACGTAGGGTGGGCGACGGATGGGAAAAAACCCACGACCCACCATATGATAGTCTCATGCACATATACATACCTATATAATATTATTATATAATATGTGATATATTGCGTGTTCACAATCGCCGATCGTTTAGGGTTTAAATCGATTATTACTTATTATTGTTTATTATACAATCGACTTGACGTCGTATAATGTAGTATTGTAACACGCCGTTAGATGCATATAATATTATAATATTGTAAATATTTATAACTAATATACGTTATAGCTAGAGACCGGATTTATATGCGTTTAAAATATTGAAAATAAGATACTTCTATAATTTCATCAAAATAATCTTTTATATGCAAAAATATTCTTTTATGAAAAAATATTATTTTTCATATAAAATATGTTAAACACTGAAAAAAACAAATAAAAGGAACAGTTTATAAAAATAATAAATAGTTTATTTATAAAAATAAACAGTTATATTTAATCTATAATATATGGTGTACCTATATTTAACTGTTGCAACATAAACTTATGAATTCAAAAAATAAAAATACTAAAACAAAAAATGATTGCATATAGTTCAACAACAGAATAATATCATTATGTATTAAAATAACTCAAACTTAAATAATTCAGCCTTATGAACTCAAAAAATAATAATAACAACAAGTTTTAAGTAATAAAAATAAAAAAAATTTTATTATCTATTAGATTTTTATAAGATATTCAAATTTGAACCCAATATGGCAATATATTCCTAAAACATGTTTTTACCCAAAATATTCTTTAACCTTAAAATATTCTTTTTCATGCGCTAAAAAATTTTGTATATCAGTTCATAGGTAAATGAATCGTCGAGAAAGCTTTTCCAATTGGAGCTGCATACCAGTAAAGATATGTTTTTACATAAAAATCCGGTCTCTAGTTATAGCCGATATAGTAATAAACAACCATTATTTTCTGTGGTGTGCGGAGAAAATGTATAATCACATCCGGAATCATATGCGTGTTCCAAAAACCCCTGAAAACTCCTTATTACTCTGAATAATTCAGATAACTGATGGGTTAAACCCGCACAAACAGTCCGGAATTATCCAGATTTTCAGCATTTTCCATATTTTCGGATATAGTGGCCAAATCGTCCGTTTTTTTCAACTCTTGTATGCTCACCCACAATGGCCACAATATAGCGTAACGCCTCACAACTCATTGCAGATTAGTGTTAAAGAGTGCTACTATAGTTTACAACCCGTCATTATAGACTATATAGTTATAGTTTACTTTTTGAAAATTATCTAATTTTGTACACGATTTTTGTTACAGAAGACGAATGCAAAGATCACAGCAAACACAACTGCAAGAACGTAAAACAAATGAACATGTGTCATTTGCGTCAATACCAAACACAGTGTTGTCTTTCGTGTGCATAAGCACATTACCACTGTAATTTTATTTTTCTATTAAAATTTTTTTTTTCTAAGTTTTAACGTGTTAGTACGTGTTTTAGCATTCATTCCGTTGTACATAATGTATTATTATATACGAAGAGTTACAATAAGTATTAAGTGTGACGCACGTCTTGTTGAACTAATATTTATATTGTTAAGTAGGTGAAATATTATTTTAATCCGATTTTGAATGTGTGCCGTTGATTACCTACGTATGATATATTTTGTTTTGTACACTATAGTAGGTATATACTATTATACTATTCGTAGCGTTCTATTTTTTTATTGTTCTGTTTTTAAATAGTCGCTAGGTAGGTACGTATACATAAGCGGAAATCGGCTACTGTTTTTTT
>WHPZ01587077.1:0-24947 GCA_016617965.1 Macrosiphum rosae | reverse complement strand
GGGGGGGTTAATAACTTAAAATGCAAGAAAGAAATGGTTTTCACTACTCTCGAACTACCAGTATAAAAATATCATTATAGATGATGTTACAAAATTATTTTATTTTATTTTGTTTAATAGGTATATCTATACCGAAAAATCTCGAAAATTCAAAAATTGTTTTGTATTTAAAACTTCATAACATTTTAAATTTAAAAGGTTTGAAAATGTGTTACAATGTATATTCATATATTCATCATTTAAAAATGGGTATTGAAAAGACGTTTGCAGAATTTTATTTCATAAGCATTTTAATTGAAATTCACCGATTTCTTTGCTCAGCGCACTGAATGCTCAATGTATTCAATATACAAACTGACTAAATTATCCATATGCAGCAGAATCAAGCTCTTCAGTTTTTATAATTTATTTTAAAAATAATAAAATTTAGTTACCATTCGCGTATTAACTTAATGAAAAATAACGAACTTTTTTTCAGTCAACATTTTTACTACTATTACTAAGAAAATATTCTATGCACGACATAGCACTTTTCAATGCACATTTTAGACTATATTCATGTTAGATAATATTACACTATTATTATTTTGTTTTTAGGGGGACTAGGTCCCCCAGCACACTTCGATTTTCGTCAATGTGTACGTATCAAACTTACAACACAAACGATGATAGTTAAGTAGACACTGTAGGGTGTTAACCTTAAGTTAAAAACTTAAATAATTGTTCAATTTTAACATCAGTAAAATACTTAATGCGTCATTATAATCATATTAAATTTAAACGGGCATTACAGATCTTCCACAATAGTTTTGTTGACCGTGGGTTTCGATCAGTTTTATACCACCGCATTCCTCAATACCCAATCTTAATGATGATATATATATTAAAAAAATATAGCATAATTATATAATATTATGTAATTTTATTATAATATATTTGTATTTTCTTTATGATTTAAGTTTAGATTAATAAAAATTACTCACTAATGAAACGACTGAAAAAAAAAAAAGAATCGGGGATATTCAGTATTGTTTTATGTACGATGATTAGGTAAGATTTAAATATAATGTAATACAAGTTCATTATTGAAAAACCCTATTGAATGTAAATAATATTATTATCCGTACCAAACGTCCCAGATATTATACATTCCAATATTCCATTGTACTTCAATGATGCCATGAACTTACTATGGCAGCTATGGCTTAGTTACATCTGTCGACCTAGATTCCTCGTGTGTTCAAGTAGCCTCTTGCACTCTTCTATAAAAAATAATGTAGAAACCATTTTTAAAACGATATCGTTACATTCCCATACATTTGTCAACAACCATTTTTTGAATGTATTGTCATATGCATAGCAACAATTGTCACGTGTTCAAATCAACGCTCTAATGGACAAATAATATGTTGTAGGCAGATTTTGATAAACGGTCACGACGAGTTTTTCTTTTACACGATTGGAGCTGTTAATTTATCAATTTGTGGTGTATCAATGTATCAAGGTACCTTAAATAATATTCGTATTATAAATATTATACATTCGCATTAAGTAGGAACTTTATTATTTATTGTACAACAAAGTACCATGCATTCACTTCAGCAGTTATCTCGCGTGGCGAAAGTGACTAAAAAGTTATTTGTAACAATTTTTAGTGTCTACAAAATATTTTGAAAGTTACATAATAATATTATTATAAAGTCGTTTGTTTTTTTTTTTGTAGAATTAATTTAAATAATCTTCAAGTTCTATAATTATCATATGTTCGATTATCGTTACCTAATACAGTTGCTTAAATTACATTTCTATGAAAATAAAAATTGCATTTTATTTGACGAGCTATGCCTATTTATCCGTTCTGAAGCTGTACTCGAGAGTTTGATTTGACGAGTCTAAAAGACCCCTCAGTATGGTATTGGAGAAGTCCTTATTAGAACTGAATTTGAGGGGGTGTTTTAAGAATTTCAAGTTTTCCGTGTTAATAAGTACCTGCCTATACATATGCCCGGACCTCATAGCAATCGATTGTTTCTCGGCCACACAAATATTTACAATTTATATTCAACATTGTTCGTCTGTCGAGGGTTAATGGTTATTCTTACCTACCAAATTTTCAAAATTACGATTATGCTTGCAATAATATAGTATTATTGACATTGTTTTTAATATTCACTTGAGCGGCCGTTTCAAAAAAAACAATTAATATAATATTATTGTGACATATAGGTATGATATATTATTAATATGTTATAAACGATATGACTGATTAATAGATTTTAGACGAATATTTGATTACCTATTAAGCGATATTAGTTAATTTTACCTTCGTCAGTTAGAATAATAAGATACTGCACAAGTCTGTAATAGCTAATACGTGTATAATATTATACTAAATATAGTTTTATTAATGTAACCAATTTGTTTTATACCTTCTTGTTGTTATTATTATTATTATTAATATTTACCATTATATCGATTTTATATAACTACCTACCTAAATAATTATCATAGTTAAACCTACGCTAATATATTATTATTATGTAAATTTCGTTTGCTGATCGTCATTATTTACACGCGGACCAACGTCGAATAATAACAGCGTTACATATAGGTAATTGTTAATATAATACCATTATTCTTTTACCCTAACGCCATACCTATATGAGTTATAGACTATTAAACTATATTAAATTTATCAATTAAGCTATAATAAATTAATAAAATCTATTAGTAACCCAAAATATGAATGGTATATTGATTATTGACACTTATAGGTAAAGTAATAATATAAGTTTTAAATTTCATTTGTCATTGAATTTCATTATTTTTAATGCATTTGAATCGTAGTTGTTCATTCCGAAATATTGTGTAACATTATAATTATTATTAATAATATTATTATAAAAATATAATTATTTATACTATATTATATTGTAATTTGTTTTGTCAAAATAATAATATGTTAAAATAATATTGTACAGCGTTGTAATGTATTGCTTTGAAATAAATTATATTTAGTTGTGCCTATAATGAACAATTATTAGGAGATAAATAATAAGCATGTTGATTATAAATTATAATTTATAATAAAATAATAACAATTATTATTATTATTGTGCTAAATTAAAAACGAATTTTGTAATGAATGTTTATTCTATGTCTACTCATTGATTACATTATCATAATGTTATAACATGAAAGTTATACTTACAAAATAATATAATATTAATTATTATGTAAATTGTTAATATTTATAATTATTAAAAATATAGATAGTTCATATTTATAATTTACCTGATTAGTTTTTCTTGTACATACCTATCTAATATTTTAAATACCTATAATCTGTGTTATATAGGTCTTAATGTATTACAAAATACAATGATACCTAATGTAGCTATACCGATTACCGAAATTGATTATTATTAACGTAAAACTTAATAGTGGTATTTCAGTATTTGGCCTTATTTTGTTTGGTAAAATATGTCAATTTTATTTGTCATAGTTTGGATGGCGTTAAGAATTTATCAACAAATTGAACAATATTGAGATTTGGTTAGTGGTTGAAGTATTTGACTGAATTTTCGTATTTTAAAAAAATTTTAATATATTCATATTGTATGTTATGTTCAATGTTGGAAATTGGAATACTTATAAAGAATGAGAAGAAAAATAAAACAATAACTCAGTACCGGCAGGCGGCAGTACCCAATAGGTCATAACATCACATTCAAGAAATAAATGCCAATAAGACGTTAGATTCTAATTTTAAGATAATGCATACAAAATAATAATATCATTAATTATTGCACTTTGCTGTAATGTGAACACTGCAATAGATATTTATTCTATTTTTCTCTTTATGTATTTAGACTTAACGTAAATCGAACAACTACAATAATTGTATCAAGCTAAGTTCTAATTAATAATTCATTTACAATAAAGCCCCAATATAGTCTTATTTTTTGAAAGCTAATGGGTAATTAGTAGTTATATTTTTTTTAGATAGAACTATAGAAGGTTAAGATAGGTATGACTCCATATTTTGTTCTGTGCGAGTATTCGTTAATTAATATTTCATTATTTTTCTTTTCTTTTTTAAATACGGTTTCTCATGACATTTTTACTTTGTAGCTTGTACAATGGCAGGGAAAAATTCTCGATGAAAAATTTCCAGAAAAAAGTGTTGCAACGCATTTTTATCATTGCGTAGAATATAAAATCTAAATATTCTATTTACAAAAAAAATTTAACAAGTATAGTTATAGTTTATAGGTAACTAGGTAAGTTACACAGATTACATATTACACAATATCTTTATTGACTATTGTTATCAGTCAACTACATAGTAATAACAATATTAATTTAAATACTGAGTATAAAATATGACAATACATTTTTTAGATTCTGAGTGGAACGATGAATGCATTGATTTTACAATGATGCGTCTTTTTTTTTATTTTTTTTGTCTGTCATCACTTTTGAGGACAGTAAAAGTGCTTGGATTTTCTTCAACAGTACCTTTTCTGATAGGAAAGTGAATCTAGTTGGTACTTTTGGGGGTCAAAAGTAAAATTTCTCAGTAGTTTTCTAAAGCAAAGTGAAAAACAAAAGAAAAATTAATGAAAGACGGGAATTTTTACACGAAATCTGTTTTCGAGAAAATCGATTTTGCTTTTAGGTGTAACTTTAAAAAAAATGACCGTAGATAAGTGAAATTTTCACTGGTTGTTTATATTTGCATTTTCTATACACGATAAAATTTTCAAAATATTTTGATTTATTTTGAACTGTTTAGGGACATTTTCAGTTTCCAATTTTATTAGTTTTTTTTTTTATAAAAATATCAATAGAATTTATTTTATTTGTTGGTTACGAAAGCTTGAAAATTTAATAGAAGGCTCCTAGTATATTGTTTCAATGGCAGATGAAAAATATTAAAAATAATAAGTCACAGTTTTTTTTTATAAGCATTTAAAATCCAAAAATTGACAAAATATGGACAAAACATGTTCAACTTTTTTATCTAAGGATTGAAAATTTAAAACAAGATAACACGTAAGAAGTTAATTCTGTAACCAAAAAATCTAAAAAATACATAGTCACAGTTTATTTTTATAGTAATTTGAAGTTAAAATTTAGACGAAATTACATAATGAAAAACCTAGAATAACTATTTTACTTATTTTGTTGTGATTGTATAATATTATTCCTGGGTACTTGAAACTTCAAAAGTACACTATGAAAGTATCTATGAAAGTATCAGGGTTTGTTGTTGATGTATAACGCGCGTTATAAGTACCGAATGGACATTATTGTGATATGATTAATTTGGAATTTATTATATATCAATTTTTTTTTAATACCATAGATAATAGTATATAATTTGTCTTATACCTAGACTGACATCCGTCTCCGCTCAGAATCGTTTTTCTTGTATTCTATCATTGAATTCAAATGTAATACCATAAAAATGTAATACAAATGTAATACAGTGACCCCCTTGTAACCTACTGTACAGCAGAGCACCTTTTTTATATACAACTAGCTGATCCTGATTACTTTGTTGCCCGTAAAAAAAAATTGTGACTGTTTAACTCCTGTAGGGTGAAACTCAGCCACTCTGGTAGGCAATTCGACTACGTCGAATTTGATGCATTTTCTTTGTACCTGATCTGCCCTATTAACCAATGGCAACCAAATAATAAATGCCTATACTAATTTATTAATATTTATTTATTTCTCCAATAAAAAGTAGCAACCAAAACCACGTTTGCCATACAAATTATTTTACCTGAGTTACCACCATGATTTTGCACCTGATCTGCTAGAATAACCAATGACAACCAATAATAAATAAATACTAATTTCTACTAATTATTTCTCCTCCATAACCAACACCAACCATTTATAAACAAAAATGTTCACCGTAAATCTCAAAATCCCTGTTTGAACACCTCCTCAGATGGGTGGTAGGAGGGTGAAAAATACTTTACAACCTATTCTCAGACCTACTATACCTACTATACATACAACATTTTATAAGAATCGGTCAAGCCGTGGAGTGCGACCACTGTGACACGAGAATTTTATATATTAGATATTATACATATACGTATTTAGATATACTATGTACATCGTATGTCAACAACAAAAAAAAAAAATTTTTATTGAGTTGAGAGGCTTCAATATCTAGGTCATTAGCCTAAAAGTAATTTTGTGGGTATTTAAGTGTGGTGAGGGTACCGTTGGGTAGAACATAGAGATGGTGGGGGAGGGGTGGTAAATGTGCTGACTTGAGGTTGATGAAAATACTAAGCTGGGCAAAATGTCACAGTTGCCCCCCTCCCAAATGAGGCCACTGGTTACCCGGAACTAGTGACACCGGCTAATGCTTGACTTCAGAACACGTTTGTAACTGAAGCCATCCACCGCGGCACATACCAGGCCACAATAAAATATTATAGCCTTTAAAAGTGAATTAATTTCACTGTGTTCACTCCTCCACTGACACAATAAGTATATACTTAGAGTATACTATATGCCACCAAGGAGTATGAGCAATAATAATAAATTATATTATGCATTTAATTAAAGTATCTAATAATACATTTTATCTTTTTATTTTTGGATTTTCCACACTAATCTTCAATATTATAATATACAGGATGATTATTATTTACTTATGTTTATGTAGCTATAATTAAGTTTCTTTTAATGTTTTGAATTATAAGCTTTGTGGATTTTTTTTCCGTTTTTTGGCTTTAATACCTACACCATAAAATACATTTTTTGTTCCTGCGGGTTAAATTGAGTCGTGTTTTCTAAGCCATGGTGCCTAATTTTATCGAATCATAATATTACAAAATACATACACCAATTAAATAATTTAAATACTAAATACAAGTGCGATCTGTTCGACTATATCTTTAATCGTGATGCAGATGTTGCACGAATACGATGTAGATGATAATAACCGAGTATCGTAGACTCAGCGGCACAAAGTCATGACGCATTAGTGTATGATAGAGCGGCCACGTTGTCAGCACTGGGCACAAGAATACCGCACTTACCGGGGTTACCTGATTGTTGATCGTGATGTTACCGGAAAAGCGGTCCGCCTACCACAGCAGCTATTGAATTCACGATAACATAACCTCACAATTTCGCTGGTCATATTCTCTCCTTCGCGATCGTTTTCCACGTTTGGTGATTTTCAGTCGTTCGTGATTCGGACCGTTTCCGTTCATTTTCACCGTCAGCTTGCTGTATCGTCACCTTTCAATCATGGTAAGTACAGAATGACCGGTCATTATTTGACGGCCGATTTTGGTTCGAACTTACAACGCTTTCCTAAATAACTAAAACGGAACGCGTCGCCTTCTCTTTCCGCTTCTTCCAAGACTCGTCTTTTCCGGCGTTGACGCCATATGAGTAGTATTCTTTTAAAGTGTGTTAGTCTATAAGGAAGTTTCCGATTGCGGTTGTCATCCCATTGCATTCGGCTCCAGCTTTCATCTGACCGTAATGGTACAGTAACGCCAATCATAGATTATACAACTTATATACCTACCTAACCTACTGATAGTGACATCCTCAGCCCTCCCCTGTGTGCTTGTCTGAAAGTTTAATTTTTGGTCAACATTAAAAGTGCTTGTTGAACGATGTGTTTGATTTTGGTTGATGCTAGCATTTAAATTGTTCTTGTACAAATAAGGTCTTCTGTATCGTAGTTACCGAGTCGGTACACCTAAGGCACCAATCTGTGTGTATTTGTACAAATTCATTTTTTCTGATCTTTATATGCACTCTACATGTGTATTGATTATATTTTATAATAATGTTTATTATAATATTTAGGTTA
Organism: Macrosiphum rosae; assembly: GCA_016617965.1. NCBI lineage: Eukaryota > Metazoa > Arthropoda > Insecta > Hemiptera > Aphididae > Macrosiphum > Macrosiphum rosae. Next base: position 17,083 of record WHPZ01587077.1, on the reverse strand, counting down.
GTACAAACATATTAGGCAATTGCAAAACCTCTGTATTGTTGGTACCAACAATTTTAATCATTATTATTTTTCATTAATGTTTTAAAGTTTTTTATTTTTGTTTTCATACGATAGGTACATTCATACAATTATAATATGTTTACATAGGTACTCATATATTGATGTTAATAGATACTTATCTCATATCTCATTTGATGCAACAACTCATAAAAGCATTTTGCTTCTATTTCATTAGTACCTACCTACCTAGATAGGTATTGCTGTTTTTATTTATAATTTAGGTACCTAGACAACTTTTGAACATTTTTTGTTCAATCAAACGTTTTGTATTTCTTAGTGTTATTTTGTAAATATTTATCAAATGATCTAATATGATGTGTATAACAAATGTTCTCATGACATGGTATTTACTTATCATTAACTTAATCATTAACTACAAATTATGTATGTTAAATGCTTTTTATTTGTTCAAATTTATAGTCATGAGTTCGATAATTTAATAAAGATGTTGTGCTTACTTAAGTTTAAAATAATGATTATTTTTTATATACAATCATTTTGATACATTTACGATACACCTAATTGGTACTATTGACTCTTTTAGTACTAGATTATTATTATTATTAGATATGTAACAGATACCTATGCTCATTAATCAAATCAGGTTGGTTTGTATAAGATGTACCTAACCATTAGTTTAACTAAAAACATTTACTTGAACCATATTGATTGTTTTACAGAGTAGTCTATAGTACAGGGGTGGTCACTAATCTTAATTTTTGTAGCCCCAAATGTGTAAAGCTAATTTGAGGTGAGTCACATTGGAAAGCTATGTTTATAAAATGAAGGCACATTTTTAATTTTATGTCAATTTATTTTTAAACTTCACTATTATATTTGATTTAATAAATTAAACTATTTAATTCACATACATATAAGTAGTCTCAAAGACCGAAATAAGTCTCTTGGCCCACTCTTTCGTTATTGCTGAGTATTTTTCTTCCGGAACATGGGCCCACATTTGGCCTATACACATACTAAAAATCAATGTTCCAATCCATAATAACGACTGTAATGATAACAAAAATAAAAACATTATCTTATGATTCTAACGAAAATACCTACTTAGTTATATTTATTAATTTTAGTCTAAGCTCGGTTCAAGAGCCACACGAAACTGATTTAAGAGCCACAAGCGGCTCGCGAGCCTCGTTGTGGCCACCCCTGCTATAGTATATCTCAATAGGCACATAATAGTTATTAAAAAATCTTTATTGATTAAATAATAGGTAATAACTAGGTACCTATATTATTTATCTATCTACCTATTGTTTTCTTGCTAAAATGTCTGCAAGGCAATTCATATAAGATAATATTGTACCTATTTGTTTTAGGATTTGGAATTTAAAGATGTGGAAAATACTCCTACTGATCAAAAGAGGCACAAAATCCGTATCACATTGACTTCTAAGAACATCAAAAGTTTAGAAAGTGGTAAAATATATTTTCATTATTATTTTATCCATACTAGTATGTTACCTTGTTCATTGAAATAATAATTTGTAGTGTGCTCTGAGATGATTGCCGATATCAAAAAGAGGAAACTGCCAGTTAAAGGACCAGTACGTATGCCAACCAAATTCTTGCGTATCACAACTAGGAAAACACCTTGTGGTGAAGGTTCAAAGACATGGGACAGATTCCAAATGAGAATTCACAAGAGGGTGATCGATTTAAAATGCCCAAGCGATAAAGTCAAACAAATCACTAGTGTCAACCTCGAACCCGGTGTTATTGCTGAAGTTAGCATTGCTAGCGAGTGATGTGTTTTTTTTATATAATATATGATTTGAATGGTACGACAACTAATATCATGTCTAATAAAAGTTAAAAATTACACCATGCCGTTAATTTCATTTATTTTTTTAAAATTATTTTTAATTAAGTTTTACTGTTGTGGATTCTTATTTCTTTTTCTTTTTTGTCTTTTATTCCTATGACAAAAAAACACTATAACTCCATGTATCGATTCATTCATTTCTTTGGATGTTGTGTAGCCATGTTATAACTTGAGTGGCAGTGTTTTGTTATAAACAAATTAATGTACAAATTAATCTATAATGTGTAGAAATGTTTGAAAGGCTAAACAAATAGAAAAAATTGATTTTTTTGTAAATGCAATATAGAGCTTTTAAAAAGAATAATATTAGTGGTCTTAAAATTGTTGTCGTACAATTTCTTTTGTGTTTAAATATAAGTTGCAATTTCCATATGGTATTTACTCCCCTGCTATTAAAATATAGAAAGTTAATTATTTACATATAAGCTATAAATAAGTACATTTCTCAAAAGGTTATAATTAATTTCTTCAGATGTTTGTATGATAATTTCTGTATTGTTAAAAATTGTTTCAAAGCGGTTAATAGGAATGACTAAAAATAAAAATAGCAATGGTTAATAATATACTCCGTAATTTTAAGTCCAAACTTATACTTTATTATAATTTATAATGAAAGAACAAAAGTAAATATAAAAAAAAACCATAACAATAAATTATAAATTGAATAGGTTATAACTTATAGAGAATGTATTATAATTAGGGATGGGCCGATACTAAAACCGATACTCGATATTGGTGGTATCGGGTTTATCGGTATCGGTTTTTTATTTAAACTGATAACCGATACCACAAAAAAACCATATCTATCAGCATAATAACATTGATTATAAATTGTAATAGTCAAATGTAAAATGATAATAGTATTTCGGTTGATAGTCTCAGTGATCTTTTAATATCGGTTCATTGTTTATGCTGAAAATGTTGGTTTTCAAATATATCTGGTATCGTTTTTTTATCGGTTGCATATATTGGAGTATCGGATATCGGTAAAAAGAGGTATCGGCCCATCCCTAATTATAATTATGTTGGTTTTTAAAATCTGTTATTCACATGGTTTATTATAAAATTTATTTTTCCCCAAAATAATTTTAAGAGTAATTTTTGACATAATTCTCCAAATCCATATTTTGCCTATATTAATAATACATTTTAAATATTAGGTATACATATTCTTTACTGCTGTTTATAACTCATTCAATGTTATGTATTTTTATTAGAACTTGTATATTTTACTGTCTTGTTATTTTAGTTCTTACATTATAAATTATAGTGAATAATAATACATTATCGTTCTTGTAGACCAGTCGAAATCGACTGGTTGATCTTATGAGAAATATTGGTCGATCTTACTAAAAATTATTAACTTTACCAATTTATGTTACGTTAAGTATTTATTATCTAAGTAAAATATACAATTTTCTGAGGTAGAATAAATTAATAATGAAAGAAGAATATGATAACACAATTTATTATTATGCAGCATGTAATAATATATATAAACATTCAAAACAAATAGTGGTTGATCACCAAATATCTACTTAACATTTTTAATGTGGCTCACTTCTAGGAAAAGGTTGGTAACTCTGAAATAATATGAATGTCTGAAGAAATATAACATAACTCTGACCTTTATAACTTATTAATTTTTCTAAAAAAATTTTAATTGTAAAGAAAATAGCAAGCTTGTATTGGGAATGCTATGGTTGGTTAAATTTCTAGTTACACATAAATTGCAACTTATATTTGAACATGGAAGTTATTATTGTCTGACAACAATTTATATACCCCCAAAATTATACTTTTTTGAAGCTATTTTTTTTTCACAAAAAAATTAGTTATAATTTTTAGTAGTTAAAGTAGATAAATTGGCTAGTAAATGGTGGGTATTTATATGTAATCATAACACGTTCACAACAGCTTACAATTTTTTCGTTATGTCTGCCCAAGTGTTTTACTGTTGTGTTTCCCAACTTTTACTCAAGGAATCTTTGCAGGAACCTTGAATATACTTTGAGGAATACTCATTTTTTTTCTTCATAATAATAAAAAAAAATTGTATGTTCAAATTAATGGACTGTCTGGCTTCTAGCACAAAAGAAAGTGTTGTTAATATAAAAAGACAACGTCAAGGACGGGTTAAAGTTGTATTTTGTTTATTAGTTTATCACTATTACAATATTATTAATGTATATTATATCAGACTACAATTTTTTTTATAGTGTACTATATTCATATTGAATTGTAACATATTTATTCACACACAAATTCCAACAGCAAATTCATTGATTCTTGCTGTTGACAAATATAATATACTGAATGGCCAGGCAAATATTATTATGGTTTGGCAAACGCCTATTTAAAATTGTATAAACCACATCTAATTATTAATGTCTGGGTATGCTTGATAGTATAGTGAGTACTACGCTTCAATTTTGAATGCTAGGAATTGAACATATTGAGTATCAGTGCCGCAATAGGATACTTAGAGCCCTGGACAAAGTCAATGTATGGGGCCGTGAGGTCTAATGCCTGAGTATATAATATTTTTTTATAGGTTACCTATACAAAAATGAATAATGATGGTGATCTTTTTTTAAGAGCCTAAAAATATGTGAATACCCACCACATAGTAACCAGTAACAATTTTCGACTTTTTTTTTTAAATTTTATTCGTATGACTACAGTGAGCACTAAGATATTAAAGACCGTTTTTAGATAAATATGGATATTATTAATTATGGGTAAATAGGAGCCCCTTTCTTCGAAAACAAATTAATAATGGAAATACATATTTTTATTTAATATATTTTATTTGATTTAAACATTAGATTACAATGCAATTATGTATTTAAAAATTTAAAATAGATGTGGGGCCCCTTGAGCCAACGATTAGCGGCCCTCTACAGGGGCATTGCCCCGGCTGCCTCTGTGGTTGTTGCGGCTCCGTTGAGTATACTCCTTAGAGCAAAAACATAAGTATCTTATAATTATAATATGATAATTTTGTCCAGAATCCAGAACAAAGTTATTACAGAGTTATAACTCTGTCACTTTTTGTCACTATATTTTGAAAACTGTCACTTTTCTCACTTATAGCCGTTTATTATAATATTTCGAGACAGAAACCGAAATTAATCATATACACTTTTTTAAATTGTGTTTATTTAATTTTACCTACAGACTTTAATTTAGAATGTACTAACTATATCTGAGTCTGTGATTTTACCACAGAATATGTTTAGAAAGTGTCTATTCTGATTTCATCTATTCTGTGATTTTTGTAGAGACTAACAAAAAAAGGATTTGTTGGTAATATTGTATGACCAAGAACCTATGGATAAGTTGAACACTGTTATGTTCCATTATAACCAATATATTTGTATATTAGGTATATATATTACCATGACAAATTGTAGTCTTCTCTAATTTATTTAATAGAAATCTTTATATTTTCAATTTTGTTATTAAAGTTTTTACACTGTTAAAATTTTCAATTTGTCAAGTAAATTAGTGTTGTTTTTTTAGATTCTGAGCGGAGCGATGAATGTATTTTGTTATTGGTGTGCATCAAATTATTTTTATCCAATAATGGGACACTGTACAGTTGAAGATGTGTGGCTCTTAGTTAATGATTCTTGTAATAATAACATTTCAACATGGGAACAAAAGCATTCACAGGTTTTTTTCATTGCTTGTCCTAATTTAAATAGTCAATTTTATTCACCTAAAAGTAACAATTAAGTCACTTTTCTCACCATGTCAAGTTTTTTTTTCAATTTAATTAAAAGTGAAGTTAATTAACATTTTTAATAAATACATTAAGTTAACAAATACTGTTAACTTAACTTAACTTCAATTAATAATTTAAGTTGATTTAATTTTTCAAAAAAGGTTTAAGATAAGTTATAATCACTTGTATAGTATTATACCTATCAAAGTTGGAAGTATCAACTTATATGGATATATATATTAATATTATGTATGTATAATTTAAAACCTGTAGGACTGTATAATTTTAAAATTCTATTCATATTTCACGCTGGGTTCATATAAAAATAAATATTGTGTGTAAAAGTGTTTAGTGCTTACTGTATTGTTTAACATATTTTAATATTTTATAATTTAAAAAATAAATTACTCAAACATTTAAAACTTGTAAAAAAACTACTATATTTCTACTTATAAATGGTGTATATTATATATATTATGTATAACATTTTGTGCTTTACAACTAGGTTATTCTAACTATATCTATTAAATTTTAATAATAGCGTAAACTGTATGAATTGTGGTATAAATGTATAATAATACACTTTTTTTTTATATATACACCAGTATTAGGTAGGTAGGTATTTTTGTAATAAAACTATAATGTATAAATCGAAATTATTAATATATTAATAAATAATAACTAATAACTAATGAGTACCTACTTAAGAAGACGCTTCACAGTTATTGTTGTCTCTTACAATTTACAAGAGCATAACATGGCATATTTACACTCAGAAGGTAACGTTTAACTCAGTTAGTCTAAAAATTAGTGTATTACCTATCAGGTATTAAACTTGATGGCAAGAACATGTGAGTTTTTTACGATAATTCCGTTTTTAAGTGAGTTATGAGCATTTTTTATTTAATTTTTATATTATATACGCATAACTTACTAAAAATTTAAACTATCGTAAAAAACCTACACTGTAAATAAAATAATAATTGTGTTCTTTCAGTTATTTATAATTTTAGCATTTATTTTTTAATAAAATTTTATTTCCTCTCGTTTCACTATTTTAAAATTAAAAATTAAAAATACTATAAATAGTCTTGTATCGAGCACTCGATTTAAGACGAGTACCTACTCGATTTAAGGGCGAGTACTTAAAATTACAAATATAAAAAAAATTTGTCTCGACTTGTAAAGTTTTCCAAAGTCAAGTATTCGTCTAATACTAATTATTATTATTATTATTTATTTAAAACCAACATAGAAATCACTCAATTATACGTTTTCAACAACTTCAACGAGATTATTTTTCAGTTTTATAATAGCATGGAAAACGTTTAATTTTATATTGTACAAATGTACAATGTAAAACGTTATTTAATGTTATCCGCAGTCCTCGGTTGTGGGACTTAGGGTGGCGGGGCTATGGTTTTCCGTACGTTTGCAGCAGTGGGCAGCGATTAGAAATAATATTTATTTAATTATATTACTAACAAAATTCCTTACCGCCTCCTATCGGAAATAGTTTTTCACGCAGCGTATACTATTTTTTATCGCAGCAAGTTGTCTATAGTAGTATTTATAAGCAAATGTCATGACGATCTCTTGTGTTGATTATTATTACTGTACTAGTTTGGATAAAGTTAATGATTTCTTACACTAGTATTACAACATTCTGAACACAAATAATTTAAATAGTTTGTTGAATTAAACTAATTTAAATTGAATAAGATGAAGGACGAGTATGGGATTGTTACTTGTTGGAAATTTAGTACTGAAACTAAATGTTTGTGGCGTCACACCAAGTAATAAATTAATACCTATTTGTGTATCATCTGATATGTTTGATGGAATGAAATGAAAATGATGTGCACGTTGATAAGTGGATACTAAAAATAAATTGTTGTAATTATTTGAATATATTTAAAATATATCACAATTATTGTAAATTTTACAGTATCAGAAATCAGAATCAACCACTGACAGTTGTAGTGTACCCGTTTTGCCTACCTAAAGCGCCGTGTTATTACAAATAGGTTTTAAACATGAGATATTATGTAGGTACCATATTCCCCCACAAAAATATCTAGACCATTTTCCTCCGTTATTTTCTAGCCATGAATAATGTTCTATATTCTATATTGTTAGTAGGTATAAATACTTATTTGGAAATCTATAAACATCAAATTTAAATACAGGGGGGTGGAGTAGGTTAGCTGTGGTTTAAGTTTGTCCATCGTCCCTTCGGTCCTCGGACAGGATAGTGTATTATTACAATATTTGATTTGAACGCAATGATTGCATTCGATTAACAACGATTCTGAGCGGACTAAAGAAAATGTATGAATCATAAAATATGTATCAATAATTAACCATTTATGATTTATTGTATGTACTATGTAATATACCTAGTGCGAATTAGGTAATTTTTAAATTGTATTCGTTTTTATGGCTTTAAGTGTTAGAAAACAAATAAATTAGAAAAATAAATTGTGATGGTTTTTCCCGTGTCGTTAAAAAACTATTGAGAAAATCGAAAAATGAACTTTTTGAAGAACCATCTTGATCCAATTTTCTAAATGATAAGATACAATAATATGTTGAAATCGAAATACTCTTTCCGGTAGAAATTTTGTTGACAGGATAAAAAAAAAATAAACATAATTTTAAAACAACTAGCTCCTTTGTTCCTCTCAGAATCTAACAAACTAAAATTATTAAAAATGATAGTAACAAAATATTATTTTTATAATAATAATTTTGAATAAATTATAACTTCAAATTAAAATACAATATTATTCAAATGATCATCAATTTTTAAACCTCTATTTTAATCATCTCATCATTATTCTGCCAAATGATGGAGCGTAATACCGCGGCGTGTCATAATATATTAAATTATTTTGTAGACATGTAAATCTAAAAATATTAATTAACCATGATCTCGTTTAATAGTTCCGTAATACCTATATTTCCCGTTATTCTTTCAGTCCTCGGACTGAAATATATAATACTTAGGTACACGTAGGTAATATAGAAGTTCTTCGTGAAATATCGCAGGGTATAGGAATAACCTGCTCACAACCTTTGTCTCTTATATATTATGTGTGTGTGTGTTGTTCATGGCCAGGCCCTTACCAAAAGCAGTTGAACGTATTTTTTGGAATGCGTCCAACTTCGCACGTATTCCGCCCACTGTAATGTAGCTACTTTTGAGCTACCTACCTACTACGTGTACCTACCGTATATATGCATGTCGTACAATAATATAATATATATTTTATACACATATACGTGGATATGTTCACGGAACGCGCGCGACCGGATGTAATCTTATTTCCGCGTACTATATATACACACGCGACTCCACGCCGGAAGTGAAAACGGTCGGCGTGCGGCGGCGTAAGTCACGTGTACTTGGGCACGGAGCGTCGCCGGTCGCCAAAAACGTGTCTGTATCGCGTAACCTCATCCTCCCTTGCTCCGGACACGCGAGCCAATTGGTCCGCGGTGTGTACATAATAGCGAGTGAAGTTCACGAGTGTGTTAAAGAGTCAAAGAGGTGTGTGGTGGGGGGGGACGAGCAAAGAGTAGATCTGCAAAAACTATATAGAGTGCAAAAAGAAAAACGTTTCTAAAAGCGTTGGATTTCCGTTGCCAATACTTGGTGNGGTGGGGGGGGGGGGGGTATAAACTATAAGTTTATTGGGCGTATCGTGTCGTTGTGAGTATATGTTACCTACAGTCCGCCAAATACGATTTTTTTTAAGATTATCTTTTAGAGAAATAGTAAATTAAAAATACAAAAGTTGACAGTTCGTAATGTTTAAATCTATGTCCACGCAATGTGTCATGTCCGGTTTTAATATTATGACTACAATACTTTGAAAACTACACTAGAATAAAATCATTATTGATTAGCCAATAACCAGAATCAATAGGTATACGGCCAATATAAAATGTTTGACTATATTTTTTATTTCATTAAAACACAGCAATAATTTATTTTTCTACAATTATTATGTAACTTCACGATATTCAAGATAATAATTAGGTACATCAAAATTTCAATTGAATATAAAGAGAAATACGATGTTTTTAATAAGCCACCATTGATGATTTGAAATTTCATTTATAACGGTGTGGCATTGTCGTATTGATAAACAATTTAAGTCAGCATACACTTTTTATATTATCATTTATCATTCTAATGAAATTAGACATACCTACTATAATAGCTGACATTATTATGATTATATTTATTGAAGATTTAGGTATCTCCAAGTAAAAACTGATGAACAGACGAACAGTCGTTTCTAGCTTATTACTAGGAGAACTTAGATACAAACAATATAAAGTATTAACTAACTGAAAACTTCCACACTTCAGGTGATACAACATCGGGCCGGAAGATGAGCAGCTAGGAATTGTTGAATCAACCGCAGAATTAAAAAAGTGTCGAGCAACTTTTACCTAAATTTCAAACCCCAGTGTGGCAGTGTATAATACGCTTAATAATGTGTCTAGAGGTAAATTTCGGTCTATGGCACTAAAGGGCATATAATACTTAAGTGATTATTTTTAGCAGTAAACATTCACCATTTCGAAAATAATTAATGTTTTTGATATATGAACTGAGTAAAGTGGCACAGAGAAATTTTGCTCATCTGAACTAGTGAACTATAATAATACCCACACACAACTATTTAATTACTTGTTTGAATTAAGGTTTTTGATATAACAAAATTCTCATGAAAACATTTTGTTTCAAAATATGAAAATGAATTTTTTTGTTCAAAAAAGGTTTTAAACTTATAAACAATAACAATAAAAAAAGGAAAAAATATTATTATTTCAAAATACATGTTTGTAATTTTGTAATGGTTTCCAATTATTTAAAAATAAAATATTACCAAAACCATTAGTACTTTTCGCAATAATTATTTTTACTGCTAAAAGAATATGCCTGGGTAGTTTTAAAATCCTTATAGGGACATTATTTTGTTCTCTGTGAATAAATATTAATGGGTGAATTTTTAATTAATAAACTCGATTAAATAGGTAGGTACAAGTTGCAGAATTCCTAGGTAGTGAATTTATAAAATATTATACTACTGAAAAATTGTTTCGAATATAGATTTGTATTGAGAATATAATAAATTATAATCTATTGCAACATTATCTACTTGCATAATTATCGAGATGGTAGACCTATTGTTTAAAATATCATTTGATTTGTTTCATAATAATATATAGACAAATATACTTACCTATCTATTTATCATGATAAGTTTTTCTCGAAGTCGTTTATGAAGATGTAGGTACTTATATTAAACTTGAATATTTACCACTCAATAGTTGTTATTCGTTGTGCCTTTATCATCATAATATTAGGCGAATTATCATTCAACTGCCGTTATCGGAGTCTTTGTCACCTGTATAGCTTGGTTTTTCTCGCTATATATTGTTTGTTGTTATTTTTTATGACAGGTAGAATACATGACGTTGACGAGAACATTGAAGATACTAAGCCTGAACAGTTAAAATTTCTCGATTTGGGAATGAACGTCAATATGGAACTTGACGAAAATCAGCTTGTACCAGTATGTTCAAAACTTGAAAAAGAGACAATAGTAATGTAAAAAAGTAAGACTAAAAATCAATAAACATTAAACAACCACCAGGTAAATAATATTTACCCTGTGTGAGTACATGTAACATACTACATTTTTTCCTGGACATCGTTTGAACTTAAAACCACCTGTAGTTAGTGTGGAAATTGAGGAGATTGAGGATTTTGATTTTTGATACATCGATATTCATAACTTTAATGGCTTGTATAATTATGGATCTAGTCAGATCATGCTTATTGTTAAAGCTTATTGTTATTTAAAAACCTCGACTAGCAATCTAAAGCAGCGAAGTGTCTTTTTTCTCTACTGGATAAAATGTAATTATATTCTAACAGTATACAATTACTTGACGTCGTTGGAAGAAAATGCGTTTTCTGTAATAATTAAGATAGAGTAAAACTAGATTAAACGCAGAGCGTATGAAAAAAGCAATTAAAAGTAAATTACTAATTAGCAAGTTTTTTCTTTGCAGCTCATCTAGTAGGTCTATCGATTAATAAAAACGTTTATTTATTGTTATCTTAGACTCTAAGTGGAGAGATGAATGTATTGATTTTACTATATGATATTATTATGTGTTTTTAAATTGGATTTGTAATTTTGTGTCTGCCATCAGAAGGGCTAGGATTTGTGTGCAACCGCTTGTTTTTTTGCCATATTCAAATAGAGACTAAAAAGTCAGCAATATCCACGAATTGTAATATTCTGATGAAAATGGTACAATATTTTTATGGTTATCTCATCAGTCATCACCGTTTGAAGACGTACATCTAAAAATCTTAAACTTTGGGTTTGGTTTCTGGTAACAAATCGGATCAGTACTTATAAAATTAAGCAAGGATAAAAAAATAAATAAAAAATTAGAGTGATAAAGGAAATTTTCCGAAAAATAGAATTTTAAAATCAATAACTTACTGTATTGATTTCTTAAGAGACTATTGACATTTTCACCAATGATTCAAATTAAAAATTCTAAACATGATAATATATTTTCAAAATATTTTGTGCTATCAAGTGATATTTGAAATTTTTGAATTTGTTAGTGTTTATTTTATTTATATTAGTAAAATGTATGTTTTTGAGTAAAAAAAAAGCATAGTAAATCAAGGGATGTTAATATGTTATCATTCTAAACGAGCGCACCAAGGGAGTGACCTGGCCTTGTTTCAAGGTGCACCAAAAATGCATTTGTTTTCACCTTTTGACCTACTTGAGGCGCGTTTAAAAGTTTAAAGTAAGTTTGTCTAACACGATATGATAACACAATATTAAATAATTTAATTTAAATTTATATAAGATGATATGACGGCACAATGTTAAATAATTTTAAAAGCCACGTTATTTGAAATAACTATTACATACCACTAACAATGCGTGTACATTTTTCTCAAGAATGTTACATTTTGTCTTTACTCGACAGCAAATATGTCGAATGGTGTTCTTCGTTCACTATAAAAAAGCATACTAAATGCTAAATGAATAGCAATACATAAGCTTTTTTTTTTATAAAGATAATTTAATAAGTTAACTACACGGAGATGTCGATACGTTTTTTACTACGTGGCTCAAATACAATGCAGTAGGTGATGAATATTAATTGTTCTTTGGATGATATTATAATGTCCCACCTGCTCATTTTTATCATTGATGAAATAGGTATAATAATAATAATAATAATAATAATAATAATTTTATTAAATACGAATACGTGCATTTGATGGAATATTAAGTAGGTATTAAGTAATACATACTACACACGATAATATCATAATATATTATGTATATAGGTAATCGCTAATTAGCTATAATTAATATTCCGTGGCTTTATCGCTTCGTTATCTTTTAAAAAAATATCTAATGGTTAAATTGGTGACCAGAATATTTTATAAACGATCTATGTACCTATATCATTAAATATTTATAAAATCTGCGTCGGTTCAAACGGCGTTTGATTCACTTTTTGAACATTTGAACGTTTTGAAATGGCTTTTTAAAACTTCATTAATTTGTTATTAAAGCGGTAAAGAGTTTAATATTAAAATAAAATATAATTATATTGACTTGATTATTATTCATGTCTGTTTCTAAAAGTTTTACAAAAATATTCTAACCGTATCATATTAATTAAACCACAACCTCACCTGACCGACCTGTCAAACATGCACAATAATATTTCATTATAAACAGTCATAATATTATTATATACATTATAGTATGTTGCAGTTGTGCGAAAAGGTTCGGAAACAGTGAGAGGTTTTGAGTCATGTATAGAAAAGTACCGGAAAGTACATGGAAATATATTAATATGATTTTCATCTCCTGCGTACTATACGCCATTTACCTATCTGTCTAAACCAACGTTTCTCAAAGTGTGGGTCGTCAGTCAATTTTAGGTGGGTCGCGAACATTTTTTTTAATTATATAGATTCTCATCTTCATACATGTGTTAAGTAGGATTTTTGGCAATGGTGGGCATCAAAAACAAGCATCGGAACAAGCTAAAGTTATAGAACTCCTTACGTTTGAAAATAATTAAAATCGACATCGATGTCAATGCTGTTATTAACCATAACAGAAAACAAGCACACATTTTGCATACACCTCATTAATAAAAGTACATTTCTAAAAATATATTAATTGTAAACCTATAAAATACTAAATACCTAATAAAAATGTATACATATTATTATTTATATAATACAAATTTGGTTTTTTACTACCTACTTTTTGAAAAGTGAAACAATGTGTGTCACGAAAGATTTTTCGTGGGAAATTTGGGTGGCTGTACTAAAAAGATTGAGTAACACTGGTCTAAACTAAAGTTGAATAATAATATGTGATTTAATGAACGTTTTATAATGGAAGAAAAAATAGTGAATTTTGCTTTATTTAAAAACGATAAATCCATAGGTAATACTGGTAATAGTAATAATAATAATAGTAATATATGGGTCGCCGACTCACTGTATATTCAAACTAGAGGTTCAATAAGGTAGACAAGAATGAAAACAAAACAAATAGTACCTAGTTTGTGTGATTAAATAAATATTTAAATACTCTTTTTGAATCTCAAGTTAATTCAAATTAAACCATCTTTCGTATTTACATAGATTAAATTTGTTTCTTTTTTTGGCATAAAACTATATATTGAGCAAATCGTATGAATAATTCTATTATACTAGAATGTAACGAATATTGTAATTTTTTGTTGCATTTAAATACTGAGTTTCTTAAAAAATTTTCTTAAAACAAAATCAATACGACAATACGTATCAACAAAAAAAATGTATAGTGTTTAAGCGATGACCACTGTATATTATCATTATAATTTCAACGTAAGATTGTTATTGGTTGAAATACTTGGTTAGTGTTGAAATTCTACAAAGGACGAGATGCATTCATATTAAAGCTTAATACTTAAGTGTAGATTTTACTTTGGGACTTTTTTACTTACGAAATGGTGTTATTGAACGAAAACATTAACACAAACGTTAATTAATATCAACGAATCTGTTATTATTGTAATGCGAATACCGGGATTAAAATAATAATCTATATATATATATCATATTATAGTTTCCTATCATCGAAAAATTAAAAATTAGAAAAAACATTTCAGCCAAGGTTAGCAAAACGACTCTCATTTTTCAAAAAGTTGGATATTATAAAATAATTCGTTTTTATGTTACTTTAATGATAATTTATTGTTGTTATAATTAATCTCGATGACAATAATAATTAAGGTAAATCGACAACACCCGCCTATACCCAGTTGTAGGTATATATATTATACACCTCCAGAACAGCTGCAGATGCGTTGTCAAAACTCAGAAGCTTTCTCGTTAGTCCGACTTAAGTATTTTTATGCAGTATAAATATCAAATACATTTGTATACATATAATGTGTTTCTATATACTAATATATTGTAAATAAACTATTTCAATTATAGGTAAATTGTGATAATTCGTTGGCATATTGAAATTATTTTATTTACTTTGTACCTATCTGTAACTTCTGTAGAACTTCGAAGGTACCTATTGTTCAAACTATACAGTATACATCGTACATTTCATTAAAATCTTGTAAATTAAAATTAGCATAATCGACCTCATAATAATATACAAAATGTTATTCCATTTTTTCAGTGAAAAAAATGAATTATTAAGCTCGTTTAAACGATCGGTTCACTCTGACGCGGTCAGTTAACCTGACTTTTAATAATAGTAAATAACACATATTTTCCACTTCAGCTTTTATTGATACAATGTCTTTAAATAAAACTCTATTGGTATTTGGTAGATTTTAATCAGTTTCCAGTGGAAAAAAATCAGAATAAATAATTATTTTTTTAAGTAATTGTACATTATATTGTATTACAATTATATTGAATTGGAAGGAAGTGGTTATTTATTAAGGGGCAACAATAAGCAATTTCTAATCTCGTCGTCATCGCCTTGGATCTTAGCGTTTTGCGTTAGTCGTAAATATGATGGTTATTATTTATTTATTAGTGAGAATGAGTTTCAATATGGCCAATATGGGCGGTATGATGAGTCTCACTCTCGTATAAGCATCCACAAATGCACAATAATGTGCACTATTATGTCAATAACTCACAGATAACAATATAAAATTGCCCCATTCGAAATTCTTCCAAATAATACACGCACGTGTAACACACCTACCGTCCCAAAACCTACAGTACCAACCCCCCTCCCAATGGCCTAAGTTGCCGCGGGATAATTAATAAAAAAAAAAAACAATATAAAAACTGTCACTCCTCGTAAATCATAGAGATCCGATTTCGATAATTTTTTGTTTTTGGAAAGAGAAACACTTCTTAAAGGACACATTGAAATTTGAATTTCAAATTTATATTTCTAAACCATATAATATGATTTTGAATATGATAAATTTGCTGCACAAGCTTTTATTTTTATTTTTATTATTTTAGTCATTTTTCATTTAAACAACGAAATCAAGAATCAGAGTCCAATGAGCCCCCTGTGGAATTTATCTTCTTTCTAACAAAAAAAAAATTATGAAATCAGATCACTCTACGAGAGTTTTACTGTTTTTAGCAAAAAAAAATTACGCATTTAATTTTTGGACAGCGGCGCCGTTGACATTTGCGGGCATACAACACGTGCGC
Source organism: Macrosiphum rosae (assembly GCA_016617965.1). Classification (NCBI taxonomy): domain Eukaryota; kingdom Metazoa; phylum Arthropoda; class Insecta; order Hemiptera; family Aphididae; genus Macrosiphum; species Macrosiphum rosae. Next base: position 676 of record WHPZ01587077.1, on the reverse strand, counting down.
AGATAGCCCCGTACCCTTATACAATTACCACCACACTCACACTAATCGTCATTCGTCATGGTGCGCGTCGGTGTGTGTGTGTGACTCGTCAAAGAAAAATGTTGCGGAGCGTCAAGCCGTGATTCCACGACGTGTGTGTGTTGTGTGTGTGTCGCATGTCATAATAATAATATAATATGTATATAACACGCTCCTCGGGACACGTCGTGGGATCCCGGCTTTAAAATACTTATAATTTAAAAACTATACCAACACGTTCAAAATTCGATTTTTGAATGAAGTATATGAAAAATGTTCTGTTTTGGAATAAGGAATCAATATCATATAATATTACATAATAATGTGTTAAAGAAAACAATTTTTATTTTATCAAGACTTGAAATCATGTAATTAATACGAAATTTTAAGCATTTATAAACGAGGATTGATTGTATTGAAATCGGATACAAGCAGTGCGGTATTACCAGTTGTAAACAGTACACCGAAAAACTAATGGGTAGTATATTATAGATTATACGGTATTTGCGAAATAACCGCAAGTTACCGAAAAAAAGTAGAACCGTCAGATCTATTGTAAAGGACAAACGTTGATATTGCCTATAAATGATTTTAAATAATTAATACGCTTGTCCCATATCAGAATCATTGGCTAATGATAACGTCTAATAATAATAAA
>WHPZ01587075.1:0-14082 GCA_016617965.1 Macrosiphum rosae | reverse complement strand
TAATAAAATTGGAAACTGAAAATGCCCCTAAACAGTTCAAAATAAATCAAAATATTTTGAAAATGTTATCGTGTATAGAAAATGCAAATATAAACAACCAGTGAAATTTAACTTATCTACGGTCATTTGTTTTAAAGTTACACTAAAAACCAAAATCGATTTTCTCGAAAACAGATGTTGCGTAAAAATTCCTGTTGTTCCTTAATTTTTCTTTTGTTTTTCACTGCGTTTTTGAAAACTACTAAGAATTTTTTACTTTTGACCACCCAAAGTTCAACTAGATTCATTTTCCTATCTGAAAAGATACTGTTGAAGAAAATCCAAGCACTTTTACTGTCCTAAAAGGTGATGACAGACACAAAAAAAAAAAATAAATAAATAAAAAAAAAAACACACATCATTGTAAAATCAATACATTCATCGTTCCACTCAGAATCTAAAATTGAAATTTGAAACTTTCCGCTATCAGCTCAAAACGAGTCAAAATATTTTGAATTATGTAGCTCAGTAAAATTGCTATATTTTACTATATAAAAGCTACTGTTAAAGAAAATCCAAACACTTTTAGTATCCTAAAAGACACAAAAAAAAAAAAAAAAACACAAATCATTGTAAAATCAATACATTCATCGTTCCACTCAGAATCTAAAATGTTCGACTTTTATAGCTAGGGATTGAAAATTTAAAACAAGGGTCCACGTAAATAGGTAATTATATAAATTACTTTATTCACAATAATATCATCAGATATACTTATTAATATCATAGGGTGACTGACCGTTTTCGCTCAGAATCGTTTTTTTATACAATTATATTATATCATTGAATTCAAATTTAACACCATCCATTACACATTCTAGTGACCCACTTGTAACCTACTGTACGGCAGAGTGACTTTTTATTTTTAATAACAATTTAAGTTAAGATGTAGAAAATCTTATGATGAATTTTTAGTAAATTATCAAATATCAGCTATGAAAAGCAACATTTTTATGAATTTCCAACCGAAAAATAATTTGAACATTTTGGGGATTTTGATAATATAAGTATAATATAATTCAAGAAAATGTTATGCCTATAAATAGCTAGAAAAGAGTTAAAAAAATGTAAAATGTTAAACCATGTATGGAAGATGTTAGGGGGCTCAGCGTATCATGTTTTAAGAAGTAATGTTTAGGCAACTCACATGACTAAACATTTAGGCTGTCTATGTGCGAGTAGTAAATGAACATTAGCGTGTGTTCAAAGTTAAATATCCAATATCGTTACCTAGTACCTAGGTACCTATTATAAAAGCTTTATTAATATAAAATAATAGCTAGGGTTCTTTAGTCCATACAAATTAAATTTTTGTCACGCTTGCACCGAATGTTTAGGTTTCGATGACGGTTGAAGCGTTGGAAAGCGACCTATTTTAGTTCAGCTGGTAGTAGAGTGGAGATGTAAAAAAGTGCTGGGTGGTAAAGTGGTAATCCCCAAAAGTATAGGGTGGTAAAATGGTAATCCCCAAAAGTGCTGGGCTTGCATATCACTCGTATCCCCTGCATAACCAGACATTGAAATCTATACCACGGTCTTTACAAATTAAACATAAGCTTTTGGTTACATGTTATATTCATATTATGAAATAATCCTTGCATAACGCGTAAACATTTTTCTTTCGTCAAATAATCTGGTTGTTGAATAAACTAAACTTTAGCGCAAGGCATAATCGAGGCTAGTGGACATCTAATTAATTTACCATGTATAATCAATGTTATTAGTCAATATATTCAATAGACATTAGGACATTAGATAAGTACGTATTTATTATACACGGAATAATTATAATTACTTCGACGGCGGACTTTGTAACTGACAACGTTCAACGACAATTATCGATTATAATATAATAATTATTGTTTATTGTTTGGTTGTTAAACCACAGCAGTCATTAAATATTATTTCCTAGTATTGACTTTCAAATGTTTCGACCGCCACCAACTTGTCAATGACCATTAGAGTAGAGATTTGAGACGAGTCCGACAGTCCGAGCACAGGCCACAGAATAGGTCCGGTACCACTACCATCGCCTTTTGCCCCACCACTCACCAATGTACGGCTGCACCGTTGGCATGCACGTTCGTGTGTTATCACGTTATCAACTTACAACTACATATGTGATATGTGTACTGTAGTGTGATAACGCTGTTGGCCTTACGGAGTTAAAATTCTATGAGCGTGCGTGCGTGATTTTCTGCAGTTTCATTCGTTTGTCACGTATGACATTGCTGTGAGTCTTTTGCTGCAGCTTTTTTTCTTTCCGTCGGGCGATCCATTCGTTCCTTAAGCGCGCCCTCATACACACACACAATGGCGCTGTACAGACTTGTGGGTATTTCAAACGAAATGTCGCTGATCAACGTCAAGCGAGCCCTGACAACAGGTATCTATGAACTTAATAAAACAGTAATAATATATGTAATAAAATATTGTGATTGTGTTGTTATTGTTTCCGCTGTATGTCTAATGTGTACAATAGTATTGAATCAAGCTAATTGATTGCTAAGCCCAACCAATCTAACTAAGCTTTGTACAAAGGTAAATGATACAGGTATCATTTCCTACCTATCCATTAAAGTATTCAAATAATTGTTTTTAATGTTTCATAATGTATTCAGAGTTTTAATAATAATTGCTACAAATATGAAATAAGTACCACAAGTGTTACAGATCTACATGTAATAGGTTTTTCCAAATATTTTATTTTATGTTTTTTTTTATCATTATAATAATATAATGTTAATGTTGAAAAGGTTAAAGTTCATGAAAAATAATCTGAGAAATTTAAAGTCATCAAAATATTTTTCATACTTCACTTTAATGTTATGTGTTTGTAATTTATTTTTTTAAGCAATATCTAATTTTCTAAGTATAATACTTTACTGTTCGGTACTAAAACAATTATAGGTATAAACAATAATTTAAGTTTATTGTGATCTAATAATTAGAACTAGTTCTGATTATAATAACAATTAAAACCTTAATACCTATATTTTTTAAATGTAATTACTATATTATTTATGTTTACGATAAACTACTGGGAGGCTCATGGTATCTTTGTATTTTCTTATATCTTAAGGTGTCCTTAGATTGTCTGTAGATATTATATATGTTAAAATTTAAAATGTTATATGTGAAAAATTAAATAAAAAACCTCTATGAAATGATCTTCTAGGAAATAAATTAATTTTAATGAGTTAAAATAGTTTTTATGGGTCATCTAAAAATGATCATCCAATCATTGAATTAACTTCCTGGTTGTATTTTAAAAAGACCTTGAAACTAGTACCTATAATAATAATTCTATTTTCAATTATGATTAAAATAAAAATGTTTTTATTAATAACTAATTTTTATTCTTGTAAATATTTCACTTAAAATATTTTAATCAGAGTATAAAATCTATCAATTACTTAAATATATTTAGGTATACTACTATACTAGGTATCACTATTATTATAAATTATACATTTAAATGAACGTTTATATTAATAGAATTGTAGTTAAGTAAAACAATGATATTATAAAATAATAAGATAACTTAGGTATAGTTATTTTTTAGTTACAGATGTAATATTATTAGTACTTATACTGTAAGAAGCTTTTATTTTGTCAGTTCTGTCTTTCCTAAGTGTAATTATAATTGTTATATAAGTAATATAATAAACCAAATGTAATCCTCTACTGAAGTTTGTGAAGTGCTTTTATCAATTTTTAATAACATTTTCAATAATAAATTACTATGATAGCTTCAAAAGACACAATAGTTTTATTTATTTAGTTAATTATTAAGGTACCTATAAAGAATTTCATATAAATGCCTAGTTAATAAAACAATATCTAAATACAATTATGAAAAATAACTTTTGAACAAATAAAGTATATAATTGTATTCTTAAAAATTGCTTAAATAAAATATATTGACTTTGGTCCATTTTTAACTACATATTTTACCTATTCTTAATTCTTATATATACAGTAGAACTTCTTGATTATCCGCGACTCGATTATCCGTATTTACGATTAACCGTGCTCACTCTTCTGAAAATTTAAAAATAAGTATGGACTGTAGATGTATATGTAGTTATAATCGAACTTTTTATATTACATAATACACAATATCGACAATCGTATTAATGACATTTTTGACGATAATGATATGAAGATAAGCAATATTGTACATCTAATAACTTGTTGTATACAATATTATGGATGCATGTATAACATTATTGTATGTATATTATGTATATTTCTAATTATAATTGAATCCAAGTTTTTAAAATTTCATTATTATAAAATTGTAACTAACCTATGTATTTTTAATTATAATTAAATAAAAACATGTTTTTTTCTAAGCGATATTGGGATTAAAGATTACATGATATATAACAGGGAATATCATAAAATATAATAGATAGACCAGCTCCTCCATTTAAAAGACAATACTACTATGTACGTGATCTAAGTTGTAATCTATAACAAGTATGGTACAGCCGCAGAGTGGGCCATGGCCCATCTGGCTAACCTCTGTGCTTATGCCTATGGTAATGCATCTTTTTTTTATAATTGACTAAATGCAATAGTATATTATATTTAAATAAATAACAATAAAAATCCTATTGTTATAGACTGTGTTATAAACATACTAAAATATTATTTATAAATAATTTACTAACAATAATGAAAACACTATATACCAAATATTTTTCTTTAATACATAGTAGACAGTAGGTAATTTTATTACTTATCAAAGTATTATTACATAATAAAATTTCCTTTGATCGTTAATTTTGTCTTTTATTTCTTTACGAACATATTTATATGTATAATTAACTTATGTTTATGTCTAAATATTTAAAATTTTAATTGTGATCTTTGTCCATTAAAATAATTTGTTAGTTGATACAATTTTTAATTCCTGATCGCTTCATTTTATAATATGGACATATGGTATTACAATAGTTTATGTTATGTATATATGTAGGGGAATGGATTGTTGCTTAGATATATGGATAGAGTATTCCACAAGTAAAAGGTTATTTAATTATGAGGAATTCTGACCAGTAATACATTTACATTTCATTATAAAACGGTTTCAACACATTATAAACATCTAACCTATTAGTTTACTTTTATGAGGAATAATTTATATTCAGTTTTGAAGCATAAATATTTGAAATAATTTAAGCAAATGAAGTATGAAAAAGGAATAATAAAATTCACAATAATGTGGTTAAAGGAATAATATTTTTTAAAAATATGAAATTTAGTTTTTCTAGGTACCTATAATTATCTTTTTAAAAACGTTTTGCTCGTTCGGTGTAATCTCTACCCTTTATTTTTCTTATTGCAAATTTGAAAACTTTTTATAGAAATAATAATATATTTTTGTTTATTATAGGTTTGCTATTGTTTACAAAAAATAAAATGGTTATTATGATTGAATATAATTTTAGGCCTGTATTTTATATTTGGTAAAAACCATCAAAATGAGTGTGATTACTATCCACTAATTACTGTTATGACTGTGTTAAATATCTAATAGAGATTAATATGGGGTAAATCCACAGGAAGTTTTTAACATCACTATGCTGCATCATATAGAGTTGGTATTTTTTAATCGGCAACTAAGTGCACGGGATCAACTATTAATTAATAATTTATTATGAAAATATATAATATTATACTATAATATATTTTACATGCTAAATTTAATTACATATTCACCTTCATCTTCTTAAAGTATATTAATATTATCACTATTATAATGGTATTTTTCACATATATATGTTTTTGGGCTGTGTACAGATATTTTGTTTTTCCAACCGATTTTGTTTTTATGGTTTCTTATTATCAAAAACATATATAATATGGTTCAAAGATTTTGCTTGTTGAAGAAAATATCGAGGAAAATATTGTGTAATGTGCTATGGTTCTTTTTTTTTTTTTGAACTGATTTAGTACCTTAAATATACATTTCATAATATTGAAACTCTCTTTATTTCCAAAAAACTAATTTAATCAATGTACATGCAATACTTTTCTCTAAATTATAAAGATAACATAACATTGAAAAAAATAAAACACATGTCGGTAAAAATTATATTGTTATAAATTATAATCAAATATTTCATTGTATTATAATTAATTAATTTTATTTGAGAATAATTAATTTCTTTTTTTTTAGGCCGGAGGTTATTGAGTCAAGATATTAAACATACTTCATCAAAAGTTATTGATGATATTTTAGTTATAACATTAAACACCCCAAATTCAAAAGTAAGTTTATTAATATATAAAAATTGTTTGTTAAATATTAATTAATTATAACGATTTGTAGGTAAATTCCTTGTCTCATGATGTAATGGATGAATTACAAACTAATTTAAACAAAGCGAGCCAAGATCCATCAATTAAAGGAAGTGTTATAATATCTGGTAAACCTAACTGTTTCATTGCTGGTGCTGATATATCTATGCTACAAGCATGTCGTACTGCTGAAGAAGTTCACAAAATATCCCGTGATGGTCAAAACATACTTAATCAAGTTGAAAAATCAACAAAACCAGTAGTTGCAGCTATTATGGGATCGTGTTTAGGAGGAGGTCTTGAAGTAAGAGTTATATTTTAGCTATTAATTAATGAATGTTTCTATTATAACCATTAAAATTCAACAGTAAAAAAAACCTATATTAAAAAACTGTTGTATTAAGTTGTGGTTTATTTATTTGTAATGTATAACAGGGACAGTCATATAATATAAATTCTTTTTTAGGTTGCAATGGCTTGTCATTACCGAATTGCTGTAAAAAGTAAAAACACTGGTCTTGGTCTGCCTGAAGTTATGTTAGGATTATTACCCGGTGGTGGTGGTACTCAACGTTTACCAAAATTAGTAGCAATGCCTACTGTATTAGATATGGCTCTAACTGGTAAATCATATAGAGCTGATAAAGCATTAAAAGTTGGTTTGATAGATCAACTTGTAACTCCTCTTGGGCCTGGTTTAAGCACCCCAACAGAAAGGTATAATTCTTAATTACAACTTCTTTAGATGATTGTGTATACTTAATTGTTAATTAGCAATAACATTATTCATTTATTACAGAACATTAGAGTATTTAGAAGAAATTGCTATCGATGCAGCCAAAAAATTAGCTGCTGGTCATAAATTAACAAAAAGGAATAAGAACAAGACTTTGATAGATAAAGTAATTGATTTAGCTTTACAACAAGAATGGCTACGAGAAAAATTTTTTGATAGTGCTAAGGGCAAGGTTTTAAAAATGACCGGAGGTCTATATCCTGCTCCATTAAAAGTAATTCTACATATTTTTTTAAAAAACAGTCGACATAATGCGTGCGAAAGTTTAAGTGTTATTTGATAATTTTAGATAATTGATGTCATCAAAACTGGAATTGCTCAAGGTACTACAAAAGGGTATGTTGCAGAGAGTAATGGTTTTGCTGAATTAGCTATGACACTGCAAAGCAAAGGTTTAATTGGATTATTTCAAGGCCAAACTGAATGCAAGAAAAACAAATTTGGAGAGCCTAAAGTGGCTTTAAAGTTAGTAAATTTGTATTATTAGGTATGAGCAAAAATAATAAAAACATTTTTATAAGTTCAAAACACATTCATTTTAATGGATTTATAAATTTATTTGTTACTGTGTTTCAAGTTTCAACATTTATCAACTGTTTTTCCGATATACAATTATTTAATCAAAATATATTTATTTTATAGAACTGTTGGTGTTCTTGGTGCTGGTTTAATGGGTGCTGGAATAGCTCATGTGACTGTTGATAAAGGTTTACAAGTAATACTTAAAGACACAAACAAAGAGGGTCTTGCTAAAGGTATTGCACAAATTGAAAAAGGTCTTACTGGTGCAGTTAAACGCAAGAAATTAACTGGGTAAGTACTTTTATTGTTTTTTTTTTTATTATTAAGTCAATTATAATGTTTTAGCTATAATGACTTCTTACACGCACGCGATGTCTCTGTTTGATTAAATTGTAAAATACCAAAATGTATGTTAAGTAATTCCTATTTTGTGTGGTTAGCTTTAATAATAAATTCAGGGAAGAATATATAATATATAATATCTGTTATAATATGACGTAATCTCTCATTTTTTTAATTTCATTATTTTTAATTTTTAAGTGAATTTTAAGCGTTTTTAATTATTAATATTTTACATCATCATAACTTACTTGGAAATTAAAATATCGTAGAAATCCAACAAGAGAAATCAGATAATGTTTTTAGCCTAAAGTTGGATAATAGACAATTCACCCTAACAGCTAACTATACATAATTGTAACTACTCATGTAGATTTTGATGTGTTTTGCATTAATGAGATGTAAAGAAACAAGGGGATAAGATCCTCTTAAGATTTTTTTAATGTAATACACTGAGTTCATAATTAGTTGTCCAATTGACTGTATTCACAATTAATATTATTTTATTGTGAAACTAATGGTGTGTATAATTCCACACATTTTGAATTAGTGCTCAAAATATTAAAATCTTTTAAATAGATTTATCTTTAAAACATATTTTGTATTATTTTATATTATACACCTTTTATAATATTTACTATAGGATAGAAAAAGACAGATATGTATCTGACTTGACAAGTACATTGTCGTATGAATCTTTTTCAAAAGCAGATATTGTCATCGAAGCAGTTTTTGAAAATATAAAGATAAAGCATCAAGTTATTAAAGAGCTTGAACAAGTTGTACCAAAACACTGTATTATTGCAACTAACACAAGTGCTATACCAATTGGGAAAATATCAGAGGGTAGTAGCCGTCCTGAAAATGTAAGTTTTTACTTAAATTTAACCATCAATTGTTCTTGACTATGTCCATTAAATAGTATTAAATTAAATAGGTACAAGTCCAAATTTTTTTTTGTTTTAGGTTAAATATTTTATTAAATATTTGAATAGAACTTAAATATAAAATGTGAAATCCGCTTTGTAATGTTTATATTATAAGTTTTTTAGAATTACTAACAATTATATATATAAGGTACATTTTTAATTAGGAAGTTTGCTGAAAATTGTTTTTAATTTTAGTAAAAATATCTATAGTTAATGAATAATGCATAATGATATTAGAATAATTCAATTTTATGAAATTAAGTTATATGATATAATATTACTGAAAAAGAAAATAAAGAAAAACTTATTTTGGCCGAACAATAATAAAATATGTTCATAATTATATCATTGATCAACAATAATAAATATTTTATTAATATCTTTCATTTGTTATAATTTAGTCATCTACAGGATGTTTCTGAAGTGGATGAGGTAACCAGTGATTTCAACTCAATGTGATTTTTTTTTATCTTCAAATTCTAGGTTTATACAAATTATTTTTAGAACTTTATCTTAAATGTAAAAATAAATATTCTAGTAGTATTTTTTGCAAAATTCTCATACAAATCGAGTTGTCACATCATGTTTGCTCTTGTCACGCATTTTTCACTCTTGAATCGCCGACAAACAAAATATGGCGTGGTGCATCTATGTGTATGAGGTGGGGTTAACAAAGTTTTAAATTTGTATAAATCCAGATTTTGAAGATAGAAAAAAAATTTCAAAATGGGTTTATTGGGTCATCACACTGAGTACGCATATACTACTTTCCTCATCCATTTCAAAAACACCCTGTATAATATATAAAGAAACATAATATTATGTTCAAAACAAAAATAATATAGTATGTCCTTTAAATGTATATTATGAAAAAATAATTTTCAATCAATTTGAAGTATATAAAATTTTTTTCAGGTTATTGGAATGCATTATTTCTCTCCCGTTGACAAAATGCAACTTTTAGAAATTATAACCACTGATAAGACTTCAAAAGAAACGGCTGCTGCTGCCGTATCTTTAGGTTTAAAACAAGGAAAAATTGTAATTGTAGTTAAAGATGGCCCAGGATTCTATACTACACGTATTTTAAGTACCATGTTATCAGAAGCAATGCGATTATTGCAGGTATGGTCCTTAAAATCAATAAATATAAAAAAAAACACTTCATTTATTTTATACAATCAAGAGTAATCTCAATTTTAGGAAGGTGTAAATCCAAAACAATTAGATACAATTACTAAAAGTTTTGGATTCCCGGTTGGTGCTGCAACATTATCAGATGAAGTTGGTATTGATGTTGGTTACCATATAGCAACTGATTTAGCAAAGGTGTTTGGGGAACGATTCAGTGGTGGTGACCTCAATGTCTTAAAAAGCATGGTGGATAGTGGCTTCTTAGGTAAGAGATTTTGTTGAGATTTAACTAGAGGTTCTTACATTTTTTTGCGATATTATATTCTACTTTTAAATTTGATAAAAGGTCAAATCACTTTAAATGACATTAAGACTAAAATTTTTTTTTTAATATTTTATTTTAAGTTCATTGGTTTATTGTTGTATTATTATATATTACATTTTTTTAGTAAAAATCTGAAATAAAAATAACTATTATTCAACAAGATTATGAAAAATGTTAAATAGCCTCATGCATGGTGTCATAGAGTCGATGGGTGTACTATGAGCTGTCTATGTTTTAAATGTAAAAGTTTCTCGATTTACACAAATGATTTCAATAACTAGATAGTATTATTAATTTTTTCTTTTAATCCTATGTTTATTTATGTGTTCAAGACAATAGTGTGATTTTGGATTGAATATATCTCATTATTGAACACTTAATCCTAATGGCTAATAAAAATTTGTAAATTGAGCCTCAACACGTCACGGCCACAAATCAAATTATACAAATTTTATAAAATTTGTTAAACGGTTTTAAATAATATGAAACAATTAGAAAGTATATGAAAACTTTAATCATACCAGTGTCACATACACATAAATACATTTCAGAATTTACTTTCAAATTAAATCTGTCATATTAGTCTTTTACACGTATAACTAAAATCCTTGAGTATATATTGTGTAGAGAAACAATTTTCAATATATTTTTATGCTACGCTTAAAATTAGTTTATTGACACTGACAACAGAACGCTCTACCAGTAACTAACAATATTATTTTATTTTTTAATTTGTGAAATATATTATTACTATTATTTATGTTATATTATTACTGGTATTTTATTGTTTGACATAATAAAAATAATATAATAATTCATTTTCCCGCTATATTGTACATTCTAGAATAAAGGTTGTTATTATAATAATTAATTTGACTCTGGCGATTGTACAATAATTATTAAAAGGTAGAATTACTACACTGTTTTCGGCTCCGCGACAAATTTTTTCATGTGCTATATATTAGCCGCCTCCCTGGGAGCGTAGGACATTTTTATAGTACATTGTTTCTCTATACAATATATTATACTCAGTGCTAAACTTATATATTTATACTACTGTTCAGACTTTGACTTGCACTTGCATTTTAATGTACATAAAAAAAAATTATAATATAAAAAACCTGGGACTTAGGTTTTTGAGTATATCTCATCATTGGATTTGTTAAACAAATGTTTGTACATAGACTAGAAAAAAACTAGAATAATAATAAGAAGAATTTTGTATTTAATAATTGTAAACCTTTCAATCTTAAAGAGTAGCACTGCTGTAAATTAGGTGTCTAGAGAGTCACTGTAATGAATTTGTTAAATTTGAACTCAATAATCATTGTGTACGAAAAACAATTCTGAGCAAAGGCGCCTATTTGCCTATAATATTACTAAGTCAATTTATGATATTATTGTGATTGAAGTAATTTATTACTATTGGGCATTACAATAGGTTAAATTAATTTTTGCCGAATGAAAATGTCATTGTGTGTATACTGTATACCAGCATTTCCCAATCTATGGGTCGCGACCCGCGGTTACGATTACGCTTATTTCAGTATTTTTGTATTTTTTTATAATTTATTTTAGGTATCTATTTATTATGTATTTATTATAAAGTTTTGTATTTTATAAAAATTCAATGATAAAATTAATAATAATAAAAATATTATTTATTTAAGGCATACTTAATTTTATTTTTTTAGCAGGGGGTCGCTTACCCAATAAATATTTAAAATAAAAAGTTTGGGAAACACTGCTGTATACAATATAATAAATAATAATGTACTCTAAAAGTATCAAGTGAGCATGAATAGTATTTTTAAATTACAACAAAATATATAACAAAATAAACGTTATTTTAGGTTTTAATAAGTAATTTTGTCCAAATTTGAACTTTAAAAAGTCTGTAAAAATAAACTATTTATATATATTTTTTTAGATATTTTAGTTATAGTATGAACTGTTTGTGAGAATCCTTGTTATAAATGTTCAATTCTAAGGTATAAAAATGTATCATTTTATAATTTTACTACAAAATAATTTGAACAATTTTTAGATTTTGATAAATGTTGTTAGCATTTGAACTTTAAATACTTGTATAAACTACACGGGGCACTTGGGGAGTGACAACAGAAGTGATTACTTCTTATAGCGTGCTGTAACTGTATGTCTTGAAAAAATTATGTTTGCTAATTATTAGTTATTTTTAAATAATATGAAACATTAAATTCCTTATAGTAAAAAGTTTTTTTATTTTAAATTAATTATATAAATTTTTTTAGCATTTTTTAAGACTTAAATGTTTACAACTTAAATTAATACATTTTTATTATTATCTCTTACGCTAGTTAATATTAATATTAATATTCCAATTGAAAAAAGTTTAGAAGTCCAACAGCAAAAATGAATGTGTAATCAAGATATGTACTTACGCTTAGCTCCCAGAAAAAATAATGTTCCTAACAGTTTATCGTTTGATGAACATGCAGAACTTTCTTTTCTATCAATATACCTCGATTAATTTTGTTAATTTAAAGAAGGTATCTCTTTTAAGACATTTATGATGGCAACTAGTAAACTCTGGTGATCTGGTAGAAAATGAGTTATGCCCCATCACTTTAATAATTAACATTTGTTAATTTAAAAATTTAAATCTCGCACAGTACAGTTGGTTTAACTGACCGTAATTTGGGTTGGCAATATGTATATGTGTGAATATAGTCGTGTCGGTGAACGGCCAGTTTTCGTTGTGTGGACTATAGCGTTCCGTAACACGAAACAAAAGTTTTTTCCCCGTGTAAAACTTACACCCATAGCCCGCCAAAAGAGGTAGTCGTTTCAAAAAAATTGTGGCTACGGATCTTTAATGTTTATTAACTGCTATTATAACAACTTGAATAAACCATGTAATATATTTTTAAGTTTTTTTTTAACCTAACATTGACATTTATAGAATAAAAAACTGAAAAATTGAGAATCGAAAATGTTTATAAATAACTCAAAATGAGTTAAAATATTTAGAAAATTGTATCATCTATAGAAATTGATAAAATTAACATTTGATGAAAATTAATTCATATGGTTAATAGTTATTGAATAACAACATAATAAGAAAACAGTTGTATGAGAATTTTTTAATTTACAGGTGAATATCTAACTTCAAACGCTCGTAAACAGTTAACTTTTTCTTTGTTAAATGTAATAAAACTTAAGGAAAATCTCATATATAAGTTATATAGAAGTTACTAGAGTTACACTAAAAAACAAAATCAAATAACAATTTTTTTTTCTAACGCTTTTGAAAACTATTGGCAATTTTTTAATTTTAACCTCCTAAAGTACAATTAAATTCATTTTCATATTGAATCATTTTTACCGTCTCAAAAGGCGATAAGAGATACACAAAAAAAAATACAAATAATTTGTAAAATCAATACATTCCTCAGAATCTAAAATGTATTCATTTCTATGATTTTGACGTAAAATATAAATCCGTAATATTTTGAAAAGAATATTAAAAAACTTATGACTATTTTTGATATTTTAGATTCTGAGCGGAGCAAGGAAGCTAGTGGTTTTACAATGGTGTTTATTTTTTTTTTTCTTTTTTTTTTTATATCCTGTATACAAAATTTCTACCAGAAGGAGTGCTTTGATTTCAACATATAGTACCTTATCTTTTAGCAAATTGTACC
>WHPZ01587072.1:23629-69629 GCA_016617965.1 Macrosiphum rosae | reverse complement strand
TATACCTAGACTGACATACCGTCACTGCTCAGAATCGTTTTTCTTATACAATGATATTATATCGTTGAATTCAAATTTAATATCATCCATTATACAGTGACCCACTAGTAACCTACTGTACAGCAGAGCGACACCCACTTGCCCAACTTTTTATTACTTATTTGCCTATATTAGGTAGGTACCTATTATTTAAATAAACATTTTATTGTTCTGAAACATCAGCAGCCGAGGCCATCAGCAAATGAATAATAAAAATATTTCATTCACAGAGTAGGTTTTTAGTTTTTAGTTTTTTACACATTATTTACCAATTACCTACATAGTTTTGTACTTTTGTTTTACAAAATTATTTTAATATTATCAATTTGAGCGCATTTTCTAGTCCACCAATGCCATGATTACAAAAACCTAATGCTTTTAAATTGTATTACTTATATATTTTTTATATCATTCAAAAAATCGTGTGGACATTATTATATTGATGATATTCACATCTGAAAACACATCTTTTAAAAGTTAATTATTGGGTCTGTGTAGTTGGCCCGTCTTCAATTTAATCCAGACACCTTAACAGTTTAACCTATTATACAGAAAATGTGATAATTATTTGCTAGACTTTGTTAGCATTCCTACCTGTGCCATTTTTAGAATTTTTATGTCTTTGGTTTTTCCAGAAAACATTTTTTTTACCGCCTAAGACTTTGACTGGGTCACATCATGTGAACCTGTGATCTATTATATATTAACAAAAAAAAAATTCAATAAAGTAGGTATTAATTGGTTTACATTGTTTACAGTAAGTACCTAGGTATAGTTTAAATGTCATAAAAGTGAGAAATAAAAAAACAGTAGGTATAGTATACCTAGATTCTTAAATTAACAAGTTCTTGTGAACATTTAGTAGATTCCAAGTTATCCGCTCCGCTGAATAATTATTTTACGATAGATGGCAATGATTAATTATTATGCCATTGCTATTGTTAACAAATTAAAATTAACAATGCGATGCTAGCTTATACCGGGCGAACGAAGCGAGACGACTACCTTTAGTATACTATACTATAGTATTTTATAATGATCCAACACCCCCGAAGTCTTCGCACAAGTATATCCTGTGACCTGGCCGTCTTTTAAAGCAATGCTCAGGATTGATATTAATAAATATTATTATATAGGTGAGTACCTATGTAATCAGATTAAACAAGTTACGTCATAATGGAGCAATAATAATCATAGGTGTACAGTAAATTACAATGTAATGTGTATAAAATAATATTATATACCTACATAAATCTATTATATAGTCATTGACATAATTATTGTTATATTATATATGGGTAGGTACCTAGTAGGTACTATTGTTACGGTTACGGTTCCTTTTTTAAAGTAATTTTCAATATATAAATCAATTGATCACCTATATATAATATATACCGAAATAATAACAAACATTGTTCGTTGATAAACTGCGTGTAGTGAAAAAAATCCTTTTCAACTGCAATGACGGCGTAGTAAATAGTTTGGTCTGTTCTTATATAGCCCCTTCCGTCTTAGTTCTTACCAGTAACCGCATACTATAGTCTGCCCATGTGTTTATAATATTATTATTATATACAACAGCGGTGTTTAGTCAGTCGTGTCAATCTCCGCCCAATATGCTCGATCCGGTCATCTCGTTAAGAAAAACATATATAAGATTTAGATGCGCGCACCGACTATATATGACCCAAACGCCTATATATACCTACTCAACTATATGTATATATATTTATGATATGTATATTATTATATCGTGATGTTATATTATTGCAGACGTTTTGTGCTGTGGAGTGTGGACGAGAATGGATAAATGGTTTTAAAAATATGCCTTTAAATAGGTAATAGGTATAGGTATATCGAAAAAATCATATATAATTTTAACCGATTATAAACGATTGATAATAATATCACTAATACAAATTAGGACAAGTAATTATAATTTTGTGGATGTATTATAACAAAATATAATAGACTTTTTTGATTCTTTTTACAGTTCAGCTATAGCGTTATCGACTGTAGCATAAGTATACACTATACATTATTTTATTGACCTATACATTTTACACACAACCGTTTCTATACATTATTAAATTAACCAAATTTTTTAGAATGGCTTATAATTTGTGGAAATAATTAACATATAAATATAAATTTGAATCTACTATGTAAGTACCTAGTTTTGTTTATGTATATAAGTATATTATCAATGGGTGTACAATAAGTTAATAAGTACTAGTATATACCTAGTGCTAGAATTTCGTTGCATTTACATGGTTTATTTGTATACCTATTCTATATTATGGATTGCGCGTGGTAAGCTATAAATTTATTTCATCACTTCACGAATAAAATATTAAGTATTTATATTTAGTGCATATATTTTGCATAGTCCTTGCTTTATTAATATTAGATGTCTTTACCTTTTAAGTTTTAGTCCATATTTTTAGATGATTAATACAATTTATTTGCAATATGGTAGTAATCTACGCATTGAACGGATTAAAATCACCGCATTTTAAAAATAAGGACATTCATTTTGGTTTTTAGCCTTGTGACCATAATATTATGAATTCATAACCAAGTAACGCCAATGCTAATACTATGAAATACATATTTATTTTAGTATATTACGTATATCTGATGTAAATTAGTAATAACTAATAAATATATTTGCTTCAATTATATTATACAAGCGTGGAGCGGCCGGTAAACCTATACGCGTATCCGTGCAGTTAAACATTAATCTAACAAAATATATGAAATAACGTCAGATTTGACAGATAAGTAACAGCAGTTTAAGAGTTGAATTGATTAGCAACTAGGATTTGCTTTTGTAGGTAAAAACTACGACCTTCAACATTGCCATTATAGTTCCCAATTCCCATACAACTGAACCGGATTTTTTTAAGGGTTGAGTAAAGGCAATAGTTTATATTTATGTAATTAATAGTGCCATGTGAAAAAACTATCATATAAGTGAGCGTGACTTCTCCGAGGTCCGAACCATGTGTCATTAGTCATTAGTGATAATAGTGATATTATAGTAAGTCTGTAGTTGCGGCTAGCTAGGATTCTTAGAAATATTCTAGCTTACACATCTGCACGAGCTTGTTCGAATGTGTTTTTACTGTGACACGATTATATGGTTAACACCAAAATAGTGGAAGTATCAAAATTCAGACAGTATATGGATCGGCTGATTTTATTTTTGAAAATATATTTGGATTTTTATTTTTGTTTTGTAGCAATAACCAATAGGTAGTTGATTTTTGTGTAGCTGACAAATTAAAATTGGAGTATTGGACCACAACAACTACGGCATGGTATACCTATATTTTTTTTCTACATATTTGGTATAAACTTAAAATACATAAAAAACTAAAATTTTTTTACAAAACGTGTAAGTGTCGAATTTTAAATTAAGACCATGACGTCTTTTCTAGTGTTGAGTTATACATACAAAATACATTTGTTTCCAATACTATGAAACAGTTAGAAAAAATACCAAACTGACAAACTTGAATTTATAAAAATAATATCATACAAATTTTTACCAGTGCCATAATATGAATTAAAAATAATTAATACGAAAAACATTTTAAATAAAATCAAAATAATATTTTTAACCTACAAAATATCCCATATATGGGAGTGTTTAAACACCCCCCATTGAAATTTTTCCCACTAATAAATATATTGTTTATAGGATTCAGGACTGCTTGCATGTTTTATTGTAGTGGTCGTAGATTATTTTAGATAATTTATAAATTTGTCTTATGAAATTTTTTTCTTTATGTCTTATCAAACAAAATTTGAATTTGCATATTTTTGCATATTTTAGGAAAAGTGTACATTAGAGTGATTTTTCGCATATTTTGCATTTTTTTAACTTAAATGTACATACAACTGTCGGTAAAAATCATATTTGGGTAACATAGAAAAATATTATGTTTGGTTGGTTGGGTATAATAGGCGCTAATTTTTAGATTTGGTGAGGCCGAAGCTTAAAACCATACTATTATAAAATTGAATAAGCTTAAAAAAATGTAGTAAATGTTTTAAAGGGCTGTTGCCTGTTAAAGTTGTTGGTGGAGCTTGGCTACGGTTGGCCCTATTTTCGCATATGGTACGTTAGATAAGTCTATATAATATAAGTCTCTTTGTGACAAGACTGGGTTAAAATTATAATTGACATCTAGATTCTAGATTGTACGAAGAAATGAAAATCAGTAGATACGTGTTCATTTATCACGGTGTTTGCATATCACGTTATTGGTTATTACTTATTTATTAACCTATAGCACCAAAATTGTAATGTGTTTTATGAATTTTTCAAAAATAATATAAAAATGTTGCTGCATATATTTAAGCATATTTTGACAATTTTGACTGCATATTTCGATCATTTTTAGTGCAACAAGTCAAGTCCTGAATCCTAAATTTATTTATATTCAAAAACTGTAAAATCTTGGTTTTAATCTATACTTAAACACCCCCCATTTCATAATCCTGGCTACGCCACTGTGTATAGGTACCTACATCGATTGCGGCAGGAAAATATTATAATAACAATATTCACTATAATATTTTTTTTAGATATCTCAATTAAATATACAAAATGTGTTAATTTTAAAAGTTAGTTTAACTAAATAGTAAAAAATACAAATATAATACCTATATTTTGAAATTAGTTCATTAGTATCATGGTTAAGTGTAAATGTTCTAAATTGTCTTAGGGAAAATAAATAATTGAGAATAAATTAGTGTTGAAAAAAATTAATGTAAAATACATTCTGAGGTGAATACGTCTGAGGATCATTCTTAAATTATTTCATTTTTTGTAATTGTAACTTACTGGTTAATGACTTCACAAATTATCGTTCATATTTATATTTGTACACACTTTATTAAATTATAAAATTTTTGGTATTCCAATATCATCCGGCATAATTATTGATGTACAACCGATATTAATCCCAGTATATATTATTTTTTTTTACCTGTATTATCTGGCACAATCGACATAAAATTATGCTCTTCGTATGAAGGTACCCCAAAAAAAACTCAGACCTCGGTTCGGAAGAAATTTTTACCGAGGGACGCAAATAAACACTATAGATGCCACACCCTTTTGAAACACATGACACTACCTTTAAACCTCAAGCTCAGGATTTGATCTAGCAGGGGATAATAGAAGATTTTATAATCCTCCCCCCCTTCATTGGCCCGTACAATTGATCTTTATTGTTGGTCGGTAAAAAATGTTATTATTTAATATAATTTTTGTTGCAGATAAATATGTGAAATAATAATAAGATGTGCTTTTATACAATTATCTTAGATCTACTCAAACTCATACCCCCCTAAACTATAGACACTGTTAATACCACTTATATTATATAGGTGTGTATTTTGTATCTATAATAAACTTTTTTCGATCCTATAGATCCACCTTTGCGCAGCAGTACCGGAGTATCTGCATGTTTGCACATTTCAAATCACACTAATTAAAATCGATACCTATACCTATAATAGGTATTATAATTAGTATAATATAGGTACTTATATAACCTACATGTATATCGTATATGGCTATATGCCTATTTAGCCACATATTTAAAATTTTTAAACTCATAATGGTGTTATTACTTTTTATTTATTAATATCACTATAACCTGTATAATTTATATACTGTTATTATTATTATTTTTATTATAGCCTATTAAAATATTAAATATATTATATAATATTAATCAGTAGTAATGATTCATAATTGGACTTTTAAAAAAAACGTTCTTTGAAAAAAAAAATGAATAGAAAATATAAGTAATACGTAATTATAAAATACAACAAATATAAACGTATAGCTTTAAGGTAATAAAATAAACAACATTTAAGAGCATGCGGGAGACCGTAATTTAATTAATTATATGGTAGTTATATGATATTGCTATTATTAAATTAATAATTAATATAAAACAAACTAGATAATTTATTTTCTAAAATCATAAATAATATATTATTTTCTAAATACGACGTTTAATAGGATGCGTAAAACACAAACATCATTATCACACGGGTAATGACATGTTTAATTGGATATCTTTACGCTTGGAAAAACTTAATATAACATTTAAACAATGAATTTTCATCATAAAAAAAATATAAGTATCTACTCACTCATATATTTTATCAATTGTTTTTGGATCAAATGGTAGAGGTGCTTTGTGCAGCATTCTCTCGGTTACCCGACTATCACGCAGGTATCGAACTGCAGTATCAAATTAAAAAGATTTAAAGATACTTCCTCTTTCCTTAGTATAGATAGTATCAATATATCTTTATATTATGATGTCAAAGTCTTATTTTCTATATAACAACGTTCAACTAATTAAAATCCTTAAATAAGTAAATAACAATATTATTCTCATCACTATCTTAACCTAAATACAGGCAACAATCAAGTCTTAACATCTATAATGAACTTTGCACAATAGCCAATAATACAATCTTCTATTTTCTTGTTCAATAAATTTAATTTAAACACTTTTTTTAATGAAACGTACAAAGATAGATAATGACAACTGTGGTTAATAATATTAATATATATAAAAAAAACTAAAACAAAAACCAAATGGAAGATGTTTTAAAAATATTCCTTTATCGATATCGAAAAATTCGTTTTAAAATTATTTGATATATATATATATATATATATATATATTAAACAATTGAAATCAGATTAATATTAGTAGATAGCTCACGATTGTTGGGCCTAAACCAGTATATTTTTTGTTAATACCTATATTATCAATACATGTATTTTTAGCATGTAACGTACCTCTACATATAATATATTTTGTAGGTATATACGGTTATACCTTATATAATGTACGAAACAAAAATATATTATAATGTTTAGGTAAAAAATGTCTCGGTTTTTCAAAATAAATATAAGTAAAAAAAATATTGACCGTGGGAAACCGGTTCAATTCACTCAAAAATTTCGATGTGCCACCGTTGAATATTGTACCGAGCGGAATTCTCACGGACCTTTTTTCCCACGAGTGCAATCCCACTGATTAACAGGTGCGCGTTTGGGAGTTTCTTTGCTTCCGATATTACCTTTCGTTGCTATTCACACTTGTAACATGTTACATTTAATACATAAATCTGTATATATATGCAGTAATACTAATGTATTAGTACAATATATATATATATATATATACCATAGTACCATTAGTACCTACCTACGTGTACCTATACACGTATACGTATATATATAAAAAAAACAAAATATTTATTTAATATTTAAAACTGCGTTGATGGCATTATTGTAATCATTTATCAATGTACCTACAAATCGAACATTATATTGAATATCATTTTTACTGAACAATATTATATAATAATAATAATAATACTAATAATAATAATAATAGACCATCCATGTAATTTCGAGTTACAGTTTGTGTGTTTGTATGTGTGTATAGCGACGTACCGTGACATATCCATCCATTGCCGTAAGTATATTATTATATATTTATTACCCCCTATTCAAATGTTGATGTTTGAGTACCTACTATTACATTGCCCGTTCATATGAAAAATATAACAAGTCTATAGTCTATATAAAACGACCGTATCCATGCATACAAACCGCATCATGTTTATACCATTACGGTAGTCCGCGTTAATATATCATAATAGATATACATCATATTACATCATATTATATACGTGAAATTTAAATAATAAATCGAATAATGTGAGTATAAAATATACGACGGATCTATTATTTATCGATTATTATTTATTAGTAATATTCGTAATTAGTATTATGTGAATTATAATAAATAATAGTATAATAATGAATAATTATAATAGTTATAGGTATTATTTATTATTAATATGTACAAATATAAAAATTCACAGATGTCATTTTATGAGTTGTACAATTTTTTATTGAACACGTACCTATGATATCCTATAATAATATATATATACGTATGTACTATTTAGGTATAAGAGGTATAATATAATACGAGCATATAGTGTAGCACGACAAGTTCTATGGGTATATTATATATAGTTACAGTTTATACACATATAATACCTATAATAGCTATATCATATTGTGTGTGTTTTGCATAATATTATAAAATACATACCTTATAATATGTGGCTCTGTCTTTAAATAACAATTTGAACCGATTATATTCATTATTTTTTAATAATATAATGTAGCCTATGTAGGTACGTGTTATCATTACATATATGGCTATATATAAATATATACAAAATATGTATTAATTAAAAATTTAATTTAATTTCGTGTCCGAGTAGTGGTTTAGATAAGTATATGTTTATATATGGTATAGTATATTATATATTACACATGTAGTTATTTATTTTAATAAGTATAGATATTTTAATCTTAAGTGAAAAATGTAATTAATTTTTTAATTGGTATGGATTTTAATTTTGCAATAATATGTTGATTATGATTAATAATTATTGGAAAAATGCTATACAATGATCTACTTTTTATTAAAATGACAAATATACAAACGTGTTAGTAATTATAGGATTACGTCAATAACACAAGATTGTAGTAACATTTTTTTTTTTATTCAAGTACCTATAATTAGAACAAGCAAATGCAGTTTTAATTAGAATTTGTATGGTTTAAATTCATATATTAGAGTTTAATGGTTATAACATATTTTATTTCTACTAATTAAAAACTCAATCAATAAAAAATATTCCTTGATTTTAAAATAACTAGTAAAAATAAATGTAGTAATTAATCATTTTATTTTTCCCAATTCAGTATTTTTAAATATATATAAATATATAAAAAATTGAAAAATCTTATTAATTTTGAAAGCTTAAAAACAAATTTGTTCATATTTTTCTTCTATTTTTCTCTTCTGTGCTCCACTGGGTTGGTTTTTACTTTTTTGTTTGGGACATTATTATCAGTACCTACCTATACATCTTTTATTTTTCCAAAAAAATTAAATATGCCAATTAATGTTCAAAATTATATCAATGATAAAAATATTTTACTCAATAACAATTATTATTTTTGTTGTCGTCAACACTCGTCATCATCTAGGAAAAAATATAATAAGTTTCTAAAAACAGGCAGTAGTTGAAACATGGTCTGGTAACGACAATAGGTGGGTGGTACTGCCGTACATGTATAGGTACATACTACATACTATTTTCTCACGAATAAAATATTGCATTGTAATTTTTTTCATTACCTACTTTATCTTAAAATTTAATATTTTACACAATAAAATCGTAGCAATGGCCAAAGAAGCAAAGATCACTAATACATTAATGTTAAGCTGACAACACTTTGGGCCCTTTACAGTTACAGACGTTGGCCCAGTGACGATAAAATTTCCCTGCCCCCATGAATACCTACTTGATTTAGGCTTGACCTGCACATAATGTACACGTCGTAACAATTGCAACTGTGGCACGCACGTTAGGGTTACAAACGCTTCAGTTAAAATTTTAATGAATACGCCACAAGAACGATGAAGAACCAAGAACCTAATTGGTTATTATATATATATGTGTATACACTTGCAGACTTGTTCCTTGCGGGGGCAGGTTCCATATTACTGCAGAATATAATTTTGATAAAATTCATATATTATAACAGCTATAAGCATTACCAATTTTCGATCACCAATTTATATTTTAAGGACATAATACCTACATCGATTATTATTATATTATTGTCTAATAATTATTCTTATACTTTATAACTGCTATTGCGTTACTACTAAGTACCTATTACTATTTTCTTTAGCTTGATGTTCACATCGTCTCTATGATATATTGTTCACTCTGCTGACGATTCATTATATACCACAAAGCACCGACACTCCCACACTACACCAGTACACCTCCCACTGTATATACCTACATAATTGCAGCGTATCAATTCTAAGCATTCGAATACAGTATTTAAATGTGTAGGTATATATATTATTTTTAATTAAATTATTAAAATACATGTAAATACTTGTATTTTAATATTTTATTGTACTAACAATTTATCACCAGAACTAATTTTTTTTTATATTCAAAAATCATAACCTATATCTAATAATAACAAAACAAACGCCTTTAGTGTTTGGATGACATTTTTATTTTATAATTTATTTACCAATTTATATTTATTTACTTACTGTATTTCGAGGTACCTACTTTTATTTTAACTTTTACTGAATATTTCATTTATTTTGAAAATGTTGTTGCTTGTAGCAGTAGGTACATAATAATATATACAATGCATAGAAATTGTCATGGAAGATAATATGGATGATTAATTTCTCTCCCCACATGACAGTTTATAATCTCAAATAACTAGTGCTTTTGATATTGGAGTGCTTTTTATGCCTGTAAAAAGTGGTGACCTGGCAAATGATATGTATTTTGTGATAATTGATAAATATTATTCATGGGCACTTGAAACTTTCAACGTGTACTTACGTTATTAATTATATTACATTTTAATTTTTATACATAACCAATGGCATTTTAAAATCTGATGTTTTCGGAAAAATGTCATATAAATTGACCGAATTTCTAATAGTAAAATAAATTACTATAATAGTCGAATAAAATAATATAATAGGTATATCATAAAATATACCTAGTAATAGGCTGGCAGACCGTCTTCACTCGGAATTGTTTTTCGTATAGGAACGCAATGATTGATTTATCATTGAAATCAAATTTAACATAATTTAATTTAAATCAATTTTTATTTTACACTTTATCACAGTGACTTGCCTACTTAATGACAATTGTCAAAAGGTATACTCGACACCTACTGTACAGCAAAGCGGTTATCCGCTTGGCGCTTTTAGATTCTGAGTGAAACGATAAATGTATTGATTTTACAATGATGTGTGTTTTTTTTTTGTGTATGTCATCACCTTTTAGAACAGTAAAAATGCTTCGATTTTCTTCAACAATATATTTTCTGATAGGAAAGTGAATCTAGTTGGTAGTTTGGGGGGACTACTGTCCAAAAGCACCTTGAAAAACAAATGAAAAATTAAGGAAAAACGTTAATTTTTAAGCAAAATCGATTTTTCACAAAATTGAATTTAGTTTTTGGTGTAACATTAAAACAAATGACCATAGATATATGAAATTTTTACTGGTTGTTTATATTTTTATTTTCTATACACGATAACATTTTCAAAATATTTTGATTTATTTTGAACTGTTTAGGGACATTTTCATTTTCCATTTTTTTTTAGTTTTTTTTCTAAAAATATCAATAAAATTTTATTTGTTGGTTAAAAAAGCTTGAAAATTTAATAGAACGCTCCTAGTATATTGTTTCAAAGGCAAATTAAAAAAATTAAAAATAAATTGTCACAATTTTTTTTATAAGCATTTGAAGTTCAAAATACGTAACAATGACGAAAATTTGCAAATTATTTTGAGTTAGAAATTCATAAAAAATTTTCTTTTAAAATCTAAGGTTTGAAAATATGATACAAGATTCCTCATAAGTTTGTCTACCTTTATCAAAAAAAAGTGTCTACAAGAAACTCAAATTAAATTTTTATGAGCGTTTGAAATTCATATTTTTACAACATTCGATTGAATACTCGATTTCTCATGCAACAATTTTCTTATTTTATTGTAATTAAAAAACGAATGACAGTAGATACTTGAAAATTTCACTGAATGCTTATATTAGTATTTTCTATATACCATATAATTTTGAAAATAATTTGACTATTTTTGAGCTGCTTACGGACATTGACAGTTTTCAATATTTTTAGTTTTTTCTCTCTATAAATATCAATAAAATTTTATTTATTGATTAAAAAAGCTTGAAAATTTAATGCAAGTCTCCTGATATATTTTTACAATAGCAGTTGAAAAATATTAAGAATACATAGCCACAATTTTTTTTTTATAAGGATTTAAAGTTCAAATGTTGACAAAATTTATCACATTTAAAATTTAATAATAATTTTGTAGTTAAAAATTTATGAAATGTTCAACTTTTATAGCTAAGGATTGAAAATTTAAAATAAGATTTCATGTAAATAGGTTATATATAAATTACTTTGTTCACCTTAATATCATCAAATATACTTCGTAATATCATATGCTGACTGCCCGTTTTCGCTCAGAATCGTTTTTCTTATACAATGATATTATATCATTGAATTCAAATTTAACACCATCCATTACACATTACAGTGACCCACTTTTTTTTTTATCGACTATAGGTTTCAAGTTTCAATCATTATTTGAAAAACTTGTTACATTTTACCTTGACTCAGACATTCAAACCGTTATTGTTGTTATCACTGAACTAAGAATATGTGTACTATGACTGGCAAAACTGAAAGAATCGTAGATTTCCTAAAACAACCATGGATGCATATTATGTTTATGTAATAATCAATGAATTTAATGCACTAAAAAATCTTATAAAAAGCATTAAAAATGTCAAAAAATGCAATATATAATGCCAAAATGTATAGTATAAAATGCACTTAATATGATTTTTAATTTAATTTTTATATTTATATAGATATTATAGGATATGTATAATAACCTATAGCATTAGTACATTACATTTTACATGCATAAAAATGTGTTTATTTAAAAAATAAGTAATACAAATATTAATTGTATTTGAATTTTGTTTAATGCTATTTACAGAGGTGTATATTTAAGATTTTGGCGTCCTAGGTACACATATTTTGGCCCCCTTTTTTTCTTAGTTTCCTATTACTCATTGGCACAAAAAACTTTTAAGCCCAATCTAATTTACAATTTACTTTTTCTCTCCGTTAAAATTGAAGTGCTTGAAACTGGTATATAAACCATTATAAAACAGAAAATAAAAACCGAAACTGAAAAAAAATTGGAAACCAGTATTAACTTCAAAACCGAAACCGAAAAAAGTTAGATACCGGTATTATAATTAAAAACTAAAACCAAAAATAAAGTTTAAAAAAAAGTTATTTTTTGAAAATCTTTGTATCTTGACATTTTAGAAAGTTTACTCGATCCGGCTATTCAAAAAAATTAATAAACTAAGAATGAACGTAAATAGTCCAGGCCTTGAAACCGATTTTAGAAAACGGTCTTAATCGTTTAAAAACTGAAACCGGAAACAAAATCAAAAACAAATTCAGAAAAAATTGGAAACTGGTATTAAATCCGAAACCGAAACTGAAAAAAATATTGGAAACCGGGATACAAAATCAAAACCAAAACCGAAATTTCCTCATACCGATATTGAAAAATTTAAACCAAAATCCAAAAAAATAAAAACCAGTGCACAAGATCGAAAACAACATTTTTTCAATCAATTTCAAGCCCTGTAAAAGTGATAACCCAAAATTTATGTTTTCCCCTTATTGCATTTATGATTCCACCAATTTAGAGAACAATTTTATTTTACCATTACCACTCCATTTATTCCTAGTAAAAAAGTCAACCTTTATAACCAAATAAAATAAATTATAATTTTAGATTTTAGCCTTTTTTTATGACAATATAATGAAATACATTATATATACCGGGTGATTCTTTTATCAAACAAAACTCATTATTTCAAAAAGTGTAAATTTGTTTGAAAATATATATTTACATAGTTTCAAGTCGCTTTTAAAACAACGTTTTTACTAAAAAATTATATTTTTAAATATTTTTATCCTTCTAATTTTTTAAGTTTTTTACTTTTTTGAATGACAACATAGGATTTTAATTTTATATTTCAAAGCAGAATATTTTACTTAGTATTTTGATACATAATAATAGAATTTGGGGTGAGTAATTTATGAGTTATAAATATTCAAAGTTTTGATGAGCGGAGAAGTGGACAAACATTTCGCGGGTTAACCCCGTATCACACCACTCTGCTCATCTAAATTCAAAATACCTACTAATAACTCATAAACTACTAGCCCCAAATTCGATTTTCATGTATCAAAATACTAAGATTATCACTAGGTAATTTCTCAACAAATCCAATAAAATAAAAAAAAGTTTTGTTATAACCTCTAGCGACGGCGTCCCTTTGAGGATTTAGAATTTGGCACCCCGGGCAATTACCCACCGTTACCCCCCCCCCCCCNCCTAAATACCCCACTAGCTATTCACCTGAAACATTTTTTTTTTGTATTTATTTTGTTAAAATAATAAAACAAACTTAAATATATTAATTTTCGGGTACCTTATTCATCTTAAGTACCTATTTACTATTGCATTGAACAAAAAAAAAAAAAAAAACAAAAAATAATAATGTTTTTCAAACATGGCAATTGACGGAATTTGATTAAAAATACCGGAAAATGATTAAATAAAAATTATAATTTATAATACAGTTTATACCAATCATTTAAAATATTATGCACCATATCAGTGTCAACTCATGAGGTAATATTTTCATGTAGTACATTTTCTTATGTGCCTTATTGTTTTTTCTTATTTAACGTAATTTTTTAACACCATCTCAATGGCACAATAGGTTAAGATTGTGGGTCATTCATAAAAAGTGGATATTGACCCTGAAAAGTTTCTGATATCGTGCCCTAAAAATCCAGAAAAATTGATAGGTATTTTTTGATATGAGGCATACTAAAAATAATATTTACTGAGATTTAATGTATGTGCTTATATTTCATTGTTATTGTTGGTAGCTGTGGAGACAACGACCCCGTGACAAACTTTGCAGTAAATTTTTCTATATTCTCTATTAAAAAATCCTGAGAAAAGCGAAAGCCACTGTTGCGAAGTGTGTTATACACTTATACCTAATTTAGAATAATGATACAGAAAACCCTTTATTCTTATATGTGGACGCCATTGTGCAGGCTAATAGTTATACACTGAAGAAGTTTGAAAACCCCAATTTATGGTTATTAAATCATAATACAATAAAAAACTTATACTTGTAAATACATGTATTACTATATTATTATTATATACATGTTTTACCCGCATGCTTTATCCTGTTCAGAGGCAATCATTACGATGTATAACGATAAATATTATAAAATGAACGCAATAAATGATAATTTTTTATAAAATACACGTGTTATAATAAAACAATGAATTTGATTAAAAACGTGTTTACAACTCACTTACAATATGTAAAAATGTTTTGTTCTTGAAATTGAATGTCTTATGTTCGAAAAGATTTATTTTCAAACCTGTTGCTGTATTGAAAAACTGTAAGTGGTGCTACACGATTGAACCCAATAACACTATACTATGACGCTTAACCGAGCTAACATTTCACTCATTAACCCTTATGAATACATCCTGGACAAGGCGTACGTATATACCTATACAAAAATAACAATATTATATGAAACACTATACAGTTTGTTATTTTTCTGTGAGTGGGACATTATAATATTAATATAAGTTGGTTTTGTGCTGTATATAGAGGTGTACGTGTTAATCGTTATTCAAATTACCTAGTTGTAATCATTATTTCTTCACGTTTTATGGATATTGATGATAGCTATTACACATGGAAACTCAATGGAAAGAATTTCAAGTGTACACCTACGAGACGCGCGGGCAGAACTACAGAAGGGTATAATAATTATTATTATTATTAAAAACGAAATATTATAATAATACAAAAGACTACAGGGGATTGTGATGCTAGCATTACGCGTGTTTATTATATGTATTATATTATGCCAAAACGATTTAATTAAATACAATTTAAAAAAAAACGTATTCTGGTTTTCTGCAGATATAATACGTAAGTACCTATCTATTGTATAAAATATGTGCATCAGCGTACTACATGCAATCGTCCTATTGATTGAAGCGACGATGAGCGAGTTTAAAAATCGATTACATTTTCTGCGATATAACTTATACGTAATACAAAATCATAATAATACATAACGTACCTATTAAATAATGATTATGTTTTACATAATTATATGTAGGTAAAAAAATAAAACACATGTGCCAACTGCCAAACATTTTAAAACTAGTACAGTTATAACATTTTATATAGGTATAGGTACGCTAAACATAATTCGTACCTACATATAATATATTATAATACAGGTCAATAATTGAGGCGTACCTATAATATTATGAATCAAATCAATTTTTTCACCGGTGTCCGCAGACATAATTCCATTATAGGTACCAGGTACCTATAATGCTACAGGCGAAAAACGAAAATTGTTTTTAAAGTGAATAAATTTCTTCAGATGTTTTGGCGCAAGCCGTGAGTACTAAGCAGTAGAATACATAGGTATAATATTTTTGCTTAGTAGGTACACAAGTAGGTATATTTATTATTTATACGTTTACGGTTATACACATTTTTTTAGATTAACAAAATAATATTATATAGCCTTACACACGTAAAAAAATAGTACTTTAGACCTATAAATTTGATAATAAATTCGAGATGCGTTTAAACAGCCGAATTCATTTGAAAGCTTTTCTGCATTATTATTGTATGCATAATGTGATAAATACAATTATAGACAGTTTAAACGAACCGGATATTTATTAAAACGAATCCGGTGGGGATGAAACAAATCATAAACTGCAGTAAAGTTCTTTATTTTTTACATTAATTCTGTAAATATTATAGTTTTAATAGATAACGAAATTAATTATGAAACATTTATTGGAACTAATCGCAGCACGGTATAGGAGCGTTAGGACAACATATTATTATAAATATTAATTATTTGTTTACCGTGTTTACGATTAACGATTTACATTTCTTATATTATTTTATAACATAGGTAGGTAGTAATTTTATTTTTTAGATTATACTAACATTTTTTATTCATATATTTCTAATTAGAGAATGTGAATATTTTTATTTATATTTTATTGACAGTGCGTATTGTCATTGCGTAATTTAATAAATGTTAATTTATAATAGGTAGCTGGTATGTGAGTTTTAGCAATTACTGGATTTTGTCATATTTACTTATTTGTTTTCACTATGGGTTATTATTTATTGATTTACCAATTCAAAAAAAAAACCAATCAAATTATGTGTGGTTGACATTTATAATTCGATCTTCTCAGAAAATTTTAGCCCATCAGCGATAAGGTTTTTCACACTTGTCAATGTACCTTATACATTTATATAGACATTTGTACTCGTACAGATAGTAGGTATCTATAGGTATATACAGCGAAATAAGTGATATTGATTTACAAATTGTGAAATGCCGTATTATTCCATCATACCTATATATTATCAGTTGTATTAATTATACGTTCTGCGTGCGCGTGTCCTGTAATATTGTTACGAAATGAATATTTCATATATTTTAATGTTGAATCAATTTCCATCATATTATATCATTTCCTCGATCATTTCGTAAGAGTTAATTTTTTTGAATTATTATCTATACTTACTACTTGATTACGTCTTTACGTTTTGTATGTACATAAAATAATAATGATATGCGTTTAAATTTTTAATTAATGCATTCACGACTGTATATACTTTACGGCTTTACAGGCGCAATATTCTTACCACGGACGTCATTACCGTAGATTTAAAATTTAACATACGATGTACCTTCTATTTTTCACATCGATGACTGCAGACAGTGAGTGGTAAAAAATAAACATGATATATCATCAGCCCTCGAAACTCTGAAAAGGACATAAATTTTCTTCACGTTAGCGATGATGTTTTTTGAGTCCTCAAGCTTGTGTACTTTTCCGAGTATAATAATAAATAATATTATTCGGTCGACACGTTCATCCAAAATACACATTACAGCTAGTTGCAACCCATTAAAAATTCATATATACCTCATTATTACACGTGTATCTCAACCATATATTGTCTAATATAATATTATACCTACAGGTATACAAAACTAACCTATACCTATCATATATGTCTGCACAAGGCTATAATATCAATTAAATATCGTCCTCGAACGGTGGTTATAGATT
The DNA here is from genome assembly GCA_016617965.1 of Macrosiphum rosae. NCBI lineage: Eukaryota > Metazoa > Arthropoda > Insecta > Hemiptera > Aphididae > Macrosiphum > Macrosiphum rosae. The sequence goes on along the minus strand of WHPZ01587072.1, from coordinate 51,599 downwards.
AGTCATGAAAGCCTACTCTCTAATTTGTTTTAATATAATTTCATAAAATAACATTTTTTTGAAAAATTATTTTTAAATAATATTATCATACTATAATTCCATTTAAAGCGTCTCCAATTATTTAGAGTGATTGCAGGTACTCCAGAGGCTTTCCATACCTATGAAAATAAAAGTAGTCAATATTGTTCCATCATCGTTCCAGCACGCGTTAAGGAGGTTTAACTGTTTAAAGAACTTCTGAACAACTTATTAATGCTTTTACCCAACCAAAAAATAAATAAATAAATAACCTTTTCTTGCTATATCGTAACAGATGAGTTTCTAATAAAAAGTATAATATTATCGAACCTCTGCACATAGATATATTAATACCTACGGTAATGCACTTATGAACCTATACGTTTTAATAAAGTTTTAATCAATTTATTGATTTGTGAACTTATAATACCATAATATAACAAAAATCAATATGTCTACACCTATACCGTTTATCATTTGATATTATTTTAACATGAGCAAATCACAATAAAGTGTCATTAGGCACCTATATTTACCTGCGCACAAGTATAGGTATTATAGAACACTGCAGGAACACTCTCGCATGCCGCCCGGAGCCAACATATTACCTATGCAAACTGGCAATATTGCTAAGGAAAGTACGGGATTCGGCGTCATGAGAGCAACTCAATTTTATATTGTAAATTATACTATAAATTATGTTGAATAAATGATGCTGCATGGATCCAAGTAATGTGCAAACAGCCCTCATTTGGCGGTACAGTGTAAAAAAAAAAAAAGTAGGAAAATCACATTTATGCGGATAGGTGATTTTGTATATCATACATTATTCAAACAATAAACAATAACATATTATAATAATATGCCAATTACTATAGTGTAGGTATTGTATTCAATATTCGTGTCGATAGAGCGTGCCGGTTCATAGGTAATTTTTGTCGCGAAATCGAACGTATATTAAAGTATATCATTATTATTATTCACATAATAAATACCATAACGATATTATAATATAATACGTTGGTATATAATATATAATTTTCTGATTATGGATTCTTAAAACCTCGGCATCATCATTTATTTATAAAATAGTAAAATACCGATGCTCCTCTAGACCATTTTGTATTATTATTATTATTTATTTATTACGTATATTACAATCGTCATGTCGTACGACGACGATACACTATAATATCATATATTATTTTATTATAATATTATACATGCGCAACCTTCTCCTGCACAATATAATAATAATTGAATTCAAATAATAACAATAATAATAATAATATGATGCATGCCACATGGGTAGGTATAATGCGTGCCAATTACGCAAGACTGCGAATAATAATCATTGTAAATTATAAACCATAATACAACGAGAAGTTCGCGCTTATATTTTATAATAGAGGTATAAATATGTGTGTTTTCAAACAGTTCAAATAATAGTTATATTATGTACCTAATAATACGAATATTTATTTTTAATTCGTATATGCTGTGGATGAAAAACCTTATAACGTGTGTGTGATTAATGGCTACACGTCAGCTAGGTACTTATATTGTATTATAAGAGGTGCCTAGGTCTAGGTATATGGTACCCACTTGGCCACTTATATAACATCGCTATTCGCTACGGGTGTGCTACAGTCGTAGACGAGATGGTTCCTTTCTGCTTGTATAGTAAATGGCTAAGTTTTACAAATCAAATCACGTTCATTATATAATGTCACAATAATCATATAATTATTGGACCTGAACATCTCATCGTGACCAGAATCACAATGTATTATTATTGATCTTTTCCACCATTATTCGAAACATTACACGGGCTGGCTTTAGGTACCATTTACTTATTTTAAGCTTTATTCATTTTTAGAACACTATTATACCCATATATTATCGTAAATTGTTTTCGAATATTATTTCAATGGCTTTAAGAGGCCAAAAGTCGAGTGTCCAATTTTTCTCAACATCGTTTTTATAAATCCATTGAGTTATTCTGGCCTCTGGGATAGGTAGTCTCTTTCATTAGGTGATGACAGTATAAGTCAATATTATAATTAAAACATGTTTTTTTGATACTTAAAATGTTTGATTTTTTGATAGGTTTTTTTGATGCACTACACTTATGACAAGTCTTAAATTAATTAGATAATACTATAAATATTTTATCTGTGTCTAAATATCAAGCGGTCAGATATAACAAGGGTGGACTTGATATTACGTTTGTCAAAAACAATTTAGTTAATTAATTCGAAATATTATTAAATTAACAATTTTTAATGCATGACCATCAAAACTATGTATGCCACAGTAAAAACATATTATAATTACCATTTATAACAAGTTACAATAAGTCCCATTTAAATTATAAAGAGAAATAATAATTAGGTACGTTGAAACAATTTAAAGACCTAAAAGTAGTCATTTATGTACCTAAACAACAAAATATTTTAAATCAGTTGTAAAAGTGAAAAATAATTGAAAATATTAAAACTGCTCTCCTGTAAAATCTACTGTTTGTGACTTACTTACGTACAACTTTTGGCTTCTTATTGTCATTTATATAATATATACAAATTTAGGATATTATTATTAAGCCCAACTGCAGGTGCCTATATCTCGTATATACCTATACCTATACTATATGCTTGTCAAATGCATGTAGCCCTCGCTCCGAAAAAATTGTAATTATAAATATTAAAAGTACTCAACCGAAATAAATATTCCTTTTAACGGTTCAGACTTGATTGTGAACGTTCTTTTCGTATAAATTATGAGGGCAGTATTTATGAGTGTTATTATCGGTATAATGTAGGCCCGTTGTTGTTATTTTTTTTATAGGAATCAATTAGGAAAAACTTGAAAATGTCATATTGTAGAACAATAAAGTACACAACCGACAAGCGTTTTGATAAATAAATACGTTTTAAGTTTTTATTCACAATTAATATATATTATATATACATACGTGTATATTACCTATACAAGTACCTAAATAGTATATATATATTTTTTTTTTTTCTGTATATAGAATATTAAAACGCTTTGTAATACACACATTATTGCATAATAATTCATAATTATAAAGGCAATAAGTATTTTTTGTTCAAAATAAAATGAAAATTATTTATTAGAGCTGATAACATTATATTGTTTACAACATTATTTTCATCATAATTATTACAAAATATGTATCTGAATTCGTTCACAAAATATTCTTTAAATTTCGTTTTTTAGTACAAATTATAACAGATAAGCAACTTATTTATAATTTTATACGCATAATTCAGTGAATTATAGATCGTAAATTCAGTAAAACAATACAATTTCACAATAAATGTTGTAAGTTATAACATCGAAAACAATTAATTCTACATGTATTTACAATTAAATACATTTTCAAAACTAATAAAAATTACATTTTACATCTGTGGTTGTATAACATACAGATTAGATGAGCGAGAAAATAGATTAATACATATTTAACAGCCCTAATAAATCACAAACAAAATATACCCACCAAAGAAATAAAATAAAATATAATATGTTTAGAAACGACAGATTTCTCATGAAAATATCTACGGAAGAAAGCTATACAAGAATAACAAAATAAATGCTCTAAAATATTGATCACAACCATTAAAAACTAAATTTTCTTTGGCATTACTGTCTTATAGTTACACTATATAAAATATAATTACACAGTAATAAATTATAGTCATCAAGTGTTTGGCATGAATGGCGGCAAAACTAACAATTAAAATCAACCAAGTTTTAGCTACAACAGGTCAAAGTAAAAATAAAAAAAAAACTACTTTTTGTTTATAAAATCAGTCAAGTACAGGTACAGCAATAATTATTAGTACATACAAAATATATATAATATATATATATAAGTAGTAATATAATTAAAATAAAAAATAAAATAAAACATAATGTTGTAGTAGGTAGGTAGTAGATACCACGTGATGTTGTTCAAGAAAATAAACGAATCATTCCGCGATTACGATGTGTGTTAAAATTAAGATTTTTTTTGACCACAGGCTAATATTTAATAATACTAAATATAATTACATAGATTCACAGTAATACTATAATATAACCATATCTATCACTCATATTCTTAACTAAAATAACCATAATGATAAAAAAAAATGCACTTCTTAAAAAAATATGTTTTGTTTCATACAAATATAAACCTAAACTTCAAAATCGGGTTTGGAAACAAAATATCATTAGCCATTGTACGATGTTATTGTTTTTATTATATATATAATTCTAAGCACCATAGAATATGCATTTTGCTTTTCTATACCTACTTAAAAAATAAATTTGAAAATACTGTAAACTGGAAGGGTCATGAATTTCAAAAGTAAAATAATTAATTTTTTCTCTCTTTAATTTTTGGATATGAAAATAATTTTTAATTTATTGTATTGATCGTTTTATAATTATATGTTTAGGAACATTTGTTTGACTTAAAATGTAAAGCTGTTTACAACTTCAATTAACGATCAAACTTGTTCCTACTCTTGAGTCTTGTTGATTTGTAGACAAGACTAATAATTTATGTCAGTAACTAGTAATTTCGTGAGAAGCTTATAGATAATTACGGTTAGTCATTAAAATCAAAACTGTTCGTAACGGGAGCTAAGACCGGGATGAATATTGCATAGTAAGTAATTGATTCACTTTTGAAATTCAAGATATTATATGAGCTCCACATACTAATTTACAAATGTATAATTTCAACTAACTATAAGATATGTAGTAACGTTTTCCCAAAACGTACGTATCTTAATGAAATTGCACAATCATGTAATAACAGAACAGGTGTGGCGTCCAATTTCATGCCAAGAATTTTACGATCTTTAGACTTTGGTAAGAAATTCGCTTGTTTGACCAATCAAATGGACGGAAAAAAAATAATTTACAAGAATAATCGTAGAAAATAATTAAAAGGAACCAATATGCAAACAATTATGTGCGACTAAAAATTATCCATGATTAGTGTGTTTATTATTATTATTTATCCGTACCGCATAAAATGCAAAGAAAATGTATAGATAGTTTTCAATACATTTTCGTACATTTTTTAGTTCATACTCCATAAAAGTACTTTTCTTTGGTCCAATTTTATTCACGCTACACATCATCATCATTGATAATCTTTAATATTGGAATGTTGGTTCCACGGAACGTCGTTTATGGCTGGCTGTAACCTATTATGAGGATGTGGCGCTCGCATAATGTCGTCTGTGGGTTGGATGTGATTCCTGGGTCCAGATTCTGGCGTGTATGTAAATGTCAGCCCCGTTGCATAAATTATACCATCGTTTCTCACTAGAGATACTGGTACTTGGGTTGGCTGCCTGACCCAGAGCCAATCACCCCTAAATGAGGATATATCTGGTACAACGGCCAACATACTCTCCTGGCAGCGATACATAGTTTCAGATTCAACATCACCAAACCATACTTGTAGATGAGGTGTGAAATTTTCTCCAGTCAATTCTAACATAGCCACATCACCACCACCGTTCAAGTTCAAACTGTGAACGACTGGAACAGGTGTTATTGGCGAGTTCACGGGACCCATGCCTTCGTAAAACTGATACTCGGCCTTGTCCGTGCTTATAATCGTCCAACAGGCACCATCGTTAATCATTTCTTTATTGGGTTCCTTGGGACAAGGAGTTGCTTGAAACTGAATTATACGCTCTTGGGATAAACATAAATACATATGCTCTGTATCTTTCATGTAAAACGCACACTTATGCAGTTGTGACACAGGATCGTCAGCTTCCAGAAGAGCCATCTGTTTATCGACTTTCCTTATTATAAGTCGAGGCAATGCCATACCAGTGACACTACAGACTAGCTTGATAGTACTGCCATAATGAACATATCCATCTCTAACATTGAATTCTTCACTCTCACTTTCATCATCGTCTAACAAGTGAATAGTAAATGCACCCCACTGCGTCGAGCTGGCATGAAAGTTACCCTTCTCCACGTGCAAGTATCGTGTACTGACTGTTTGGGATCTTAACCTATTGAATAATGCTACTTTTGTTCCACTTGCGATACATAAATCAGCATTTTTTAACGATTGTTTTTTCTTTGATGGTTTTGATATAACCTTTATTCGTTTACTATGGAATGTACCAATGTCATAACCTATGTTATAAAACATTCTAACCATCAACATAAAATGTTTTCGTTTGTCCGAATCTGAAATGAACAACGTTTTAGCAGCACAATACTGCTTTCCATTGTTAAGGTCAAGAGGCTGTAACTCTTGGTCAGTGCTTCCAATACCAATGAATGCGCTCATCTGAGAATTAGCTTCAGACACTCCTTCTCTTAATAGTTGTTCTTGCCGTAGTCTCCAGCCATCACCAAACAAATATATGCAAGGAGGTGGACAAAAAAATCGTTTTTCATTACCGTACGATTTCTGAGCTACTTTAGCATGGAGAATAACCAACACTAAATCATTTCGATCTCGCAGATACCTCTCCATTGCATCTCTAGTTAGACGTTGTTCCGGTCGAAACTGCATGGGAGCTTCGGGACCATAATGGTGAGGCATCCTTGCTGGCACTCCAAGAAGTTCTGCGGAGTTATAACAGCTTAAAGAGCCTACCACTTCTCCATCATCCGTATCACCATCTTTCTCTGATTTTAGCGTCCAAGTTCCCATAAATCTAATAAAAACATAAAAAATATATATTTAAAAGTGATTCAAAATTAAATTCAAAACAATATTTTTAATTAAACAAAATCAACTTTGTAATTCAACAGAGCAGAAAAGTCTTAAAAGTTATTTTAAGATCAAAAGGTTGAATATAACAAAATGACGCACGCCTATAGGCTATATGGCTATATAGATAAACTATATAAGCCGATTAATGATAAAACATTGTAGTTCTACATTATAGTAATTAGGTAGGTATCGTATAGTATTTTCTTAAAAATATTACAACTTTATACATTTTATTAAAAAAAACAAAATTAATTTAGAAAACAATAAATGACCTTAAACAAAAAAATTTTTTTAATGTATATTGTTCTGCAAGTTATTAATAAAATGTATAAAAAATAATATATCAATGGTATTCATAGATAAGACTAATAAATGACTTTTCCATAGGGTGCCGTCTGTGTTTATTTTCTGTTCAATGTATTTATGTGACATTTTTGAAGAACTTGTACCACTTAAAAAAAGACGTGTCAACAGCAAATAACAATACCCTAGGAACCACCTATAGGAAAAAACAATAGCTTTATCGTCCTCCCTCGCGGTCTGAACTAGTGATACAAAAGCACGTGCATCTGTGGTAATCTTCTGGATCTGTTAGGAGTGCTACTATATACGTATACCAATCGTAGTACCAAGGTAGGTACCGATAGTAAATGTTACAAATCAAATATTGAAACAGAATAACTTTAAATATTTATATTTGTACACGTGTTTTAACTATTTTTAAAATAAAATAGAAATTATATCACAAGTATTAACACTATTAAGTATATAGTCAGAAAACACATCATAGTTATAGTTATGTAGGTAATTATTATCTTTTTATAACACTGTAAAATATTATTTTATTAAATATTTTCATATATTTCAGTAATTTAATTTATGTTTTCACTTTAACGATCTACTTATAACAATTATATTTTAATAAAAAATAAAAAAACTATAATATGTATTATTTATGCAAAATATAATATTAACTATACTAATAAATAATAAATATACTAGTAAATGTATAATAGTAACAGTTTAGAATATTTTAATTTATTATTTAACACCATGATAAGTATAAGTATGTATTTTAAACCTAATCGTTATAGTTTTTTTTTTTAACATTGTTATAAATTCATAATAATATGTTCAAAAATATTAATTAGAGAACAAACCAATATTGTCCGACAATGTTCGCAAATTAATAATTGATACACGTTAATGTGTTTTATATTTTTATTTAACTTTTATTAAAACACAAAAACCTTTCTAATATTTTCTAATCAAACACCCTCCCCGGCTCCCCCGAGTCTCTGAAAACTGAAAAGTGATGACTGTGCACGGTGGTCCACTGAATTTTGATAATTCAAATTAGTGTTATCGAACAACTCAATGGATATTTTTCCTATTCCCTGTCTACTCGCTATATACTACGGACTGAGCTTAACAATAGGGATATTCAATACAATATGTACGGTATGGAAATAGTATTAAGTGCGGTGCACAATGTGTATAATAACATGTGATAGGGAGGGTTGAATATTCAATTAATATATTGGACACCCTACATGCACTTGAAGGGATAATCTCATTTTAAGTGCACAAAAATGGACCCCATAATAATTTAAAAAATATATTATACTATTATACTGCAGTAAAAGACTTAGTATAATATGTATAACGTATCTATATATTATACGAACGATGAAAACAAAAACAATACATTAGGTACCCTATATTTCTACGGCTTCCGAATGTATCGACACAAAAAAATATAATCATAACAAAATATTATATATTGATATGTTATCATTCACATAATTTAAGAACATTTCATTTATACATGTAATATATTATATAAATTAGCTATATATTTATTTACGTATTACGTTTAAATAATTTTATCCGTCTCACGATTTATACGACAGCCCTTTTTTCTTTGTGAATATTTAGGTAATACAACCTGGGGTAGAAATTCAACTATTACAAAAATGATATTATAAACAATTCTTTGTAACCATAATATTTAAATTTAAGTACAGTTGTATCAATGTAATAAACTATAAATACTTTTTGTATTATAAATGTATATATTTTAATATCAAAGTTTAATTATTAAAATTTAAAAAAAACATAATAAGATTCTACTGTTATCAAGATATTTTGTATTTCTTACAGTTTGTGTTTCTGAAATCATTGTTAGTATAAATATTTTATGATTTCGCCAGGTCAATGTGTGAGTGTGTGACTATATCTAGTATACACGTATATAGGTAGTACATATCATAACTTAAGATACTTGTATGGTTCAAAAGTATATGTTATTTATGGGATATTACAGATATTATTTATATTACTTCTTGTGTATTTAAAAGGTATCTATTTTTTTAAATAAAAATAATAATTAATTACAGATTTTATGTTAGGTATCTAAAAAAATAATGAATTATTTCATTATATTGTTATTTGTTTAACGTCTACCAAAATAAATTTAAATTAATATTCACAGTAAAAGGTAGTGCTTACGCCTAAACATTATTTAAGCTAGATACTTTGAGAGTATGATTAAAGTTGTCAACGATTAATTTTAATAGTATATCCAACTACCCAAATAACATAAACTATAATAACGCTTAAAACCGTAGATTATAGTTAAATAATAGTATAATTTAGATAACATTATATTTTAATTTAATTTAAAATACATTCATTGTCAATATCTTTTTATATACTATAATTGTCTATTACTATTAATATTTAATAATTACTATTAACCTATTATATTATTATTAGTTTTTTTTTATAAATATAGATAGAAGAAAATTAAAAAAAAAACCATTTATTCACATAAACTATTAGTCTCTTACAATTTGTATCAGTCTAATTACATTGACTTTTCATTCAAACGATTGGGCTAAATAAATAAAACTATTCCAAGTATTTGATTCAATGTTTAATTTAAGAAACACTTTTTTCTGACTGATATTTTATAACAAGCATAAATTATTAAACTATATTAATTAATGTATTATAAAAAATGAATTAAGTAATTAAAAATAAAAATAAATAATAAATGTAAATACAAAATAAAACAAAATATCTTGATTTTTATGACGTTATGAATTGTGTACCTAGCTTATTGTCAATTAACAAACTATAGTTAAGTACGTCCCAGAAAACAAATTATTACGTTCAGGTAAATTTCTTTCAAAGATCATTTGCGTCAAAGACGAAAGTTACTATTAGATGCTACAACCTACAGATTTAATATATCATTGATATCTGAAAATATGCAAAACTTTGTTTCGAATTTTTAATTTAACATTTCATTATGTATTTATGTATACCTGGATATATATATATTATTTTATTTTTAACAAATGCATGATTTTCATTGATTATTGATTAAACATTTTCGTTATTGTATAATATGTAATGTGTGTGAGTACCCATACTAAAGTATTTAAATATCACGGTCAAATATGCCGCATACAACTTTACTAGTTTATACTCTTTTGGGCACAACTTATCACAATTTATTCACCAGAAGGTATATTGAACGTAAGTATTATTAGTATTCAATCGTCAATCTATACGATATGAAATAATAATAATATGGTAATTAATAAACAATTTTTAATTCTCGGGTTTAAGTATACCGTATACACTATAAATCCTCCCCAAAATATATATGTCACTAAACCATAGAATCGGTCATTTAGATGTTCAATACAATAATTAATTGTGTATTTAATTGTATCACAATATCTGCAGATAATATATTGTATTTAAAATTATATAAATATTTTAACAATGCATATTAAAACATTCATATACCTATTATATGATACGACTAATATAGAAGACGTGTAATAATATTTAATATCCATAAACACGAAGGTAATTTTAAGACGTATACTGATGTGGACGGTGTGGTCTAAATAAAATTAGCTTAAAAAAACATAATGTTATAAATATTAAACACTTAATGCATGTTAACGTATAGTATATAGTTCTAAATAATTTTAAGCTTTTATTATACAATTTGACAATTTAAAGCTTCCGAAATTATAATATATATAATATATATTATATTATATTATACACGAACACGATAGGTGCATGTAAAGAATGTTATTTTAAGTTTTTATTTAACTATACGGCTAGTTAGGAATGTATTATTATCCATTCTATATACATTTTATGCACGGTCTTATTATTAATACAAATTGTATGCTCAACATTTACAATGTTTATTAATGATTATGCATTCTATGTTTTGATAAACCTATATAAATTATACCTACCTACTTATTCTCTTATGAAGCATTTGACTCCCTATTTAAAAACAATATAGTACAGTGTACCTATAGGTGTTATATCATAGTATGTACAATGTACTAAATTACGCATAAATGTTTCTTCTAAGTTAATGCGATGACATTGAATGCATGGTAAGTAGGCAATAAATAAAAATGTCTCTGCATTATTTAAAAAGTATATTAAACTATGACACCTGTTTTCACTCGGTATTTTATTAATGCACACGCGTTTACGATTAACAAACAATATAATATATATCTAGTATTATACGGTGATCCGTTTGAACATAGAGAAGAATAATTCAATCAAAACTTTAGTTTATCAGTTTTAACAATATATATAGTTTCAGTCTGAAGAAGTGATTTACAAGACAACGCACTCGTATACGATATAGTTTTTACTTTTAAGTTTATACATATATAGGCATTTTAAGTGTTATTGTCTTAGAATAGATATATGGGTACCTGTATTATATTACAAAAAATAACTGAAACCCTCATCTTGTATTAAGACTGAATTACTGTAAAGTCTCGAAATAAAAACGGTAACGAAGGTCGTAAAGAATTTTAAAATTATTTCAAAAATATCGAAAATCATTAAATTTGATACGTGATCGGCCGTCATTAAAAACAGCCGAAGTTATTATCTATAGTGTATACTGTATAGTATATATCGTATACCTACGTATGTCATATATATCATTATATTATACTGCAACATATAATGGTTATAACTTATAATAGGTACTCATCGTAAGTATATATCAATATATGTGAAGTGCACAGGGTCAGCTAGTACTATATATTTATGTACGTATATATGTATTAGACATTTAAACCCCCGTCGCGTCGTCAGGTACCTAAATATAATAAATATGGGTAGTAACTAATAACAATATTTGCGCACACCCTCGCTAGCTACTCCCGTGTATATTTCGTATAGGTAGTCCAAAAAACTAATAACAACAAAACGGTTACAATAATAAAATCGGACAACACAATAAAGTGCTCAATAAATTATATAAAATATATATACAGGGTGCTCCATTTAACGTAAGACACTTTATCGTTTAACCATCTACTTTTCGTATAACAAGTATCTTACGTTAAATGGACACGTAAGTACTTTTAATCAGAACCTAAAATATCCCCGATTTGGTCTGTTGTGGAAAAGTGCATATTCAGATATTGTGCAGGACAATAATAGCTCATAGACTCATATAGACTGTACTATATTTGGACCATGCATTTAAGAATACACATTTTATGTGATTTAGGTATAAATGACATTAAAGTTTATGAACTTGTTCATTTTTGTCCTTATTGATTCTAATATAATATACGTACAATACGTTATGTATGTTAGCATGTGTACCTACCCTACTATAAGATTATAGGTACTATAGTCTATAATGTTAGTTAAAAATATTAATAGTAGAAAAATTAGAAACTAATTCTAGTGAACTCGTTTTAATTAATAATACATTTTATTTTTTACAAGCTACGTTAGTAAGATGAACGGGTAAAAAAAAAATTATTCAAAAAACTCTTAAGTACTACCTATTTAGTATTTCATACCTATTATTTTTTTTTAATTAAATTCTCCTATTGTATCTTAATATGAACTTTGAAGCACAATGAACATCCAACATAAAGTTCAAGTTTGTTAAAAAATTTAAAATATGAACAACATTCAAAATGATATGGTATGTAAATTCTAAAACATCATATAAAAATAATTTCGTCAGCATATAAATTTGGAACTCTCGTATATTTATGTTGAACTGGTTTGTTCCAAAAGCTGGATATCTTATATTATGTAGGTATAAATAATATAATTGCACAGCAGTGCGTTAAAATAACAATGAACTTTTACCCGTCATTTCGTCGAAGTCTTTGTATAAACGATAATAATAATATCATATTGTACAAAAATAATAACAGACATAAGTAGGTATATTGTATTGTGAATTACCTCGAGTCTTGTCGCCGGTGTCCAGAATAGGAAGAAGAACGAGAGCGGCGGCCGTGGCAGCCCGGCGTAGAGTTCGGTTTTTCGGTGAAGGGTGGTGAAAATTGCTTTTGGGGGATTCGAGTGCGACTTGGACGGACGGGGACGATTGGTCCGGCGGACACGAGTTATGATATTATTTTACTATTTCAAGTCGAAATCGACGGCTGATAAGAATAATAATATTTTGTTCTCGACTGGACGGCGCCGGCGAGCACGTGAGAGCACACGACCCGCGAGACGCGCGTGCTGCAGACGACTGACGACTGATGCGGAGGTAACTATGCGGTACGCTAAGTCGGGATGAGCCTCTTTCAAAATTAATTTAATATATTTTTTTTTTTTTTTCGAAAACTATTTTGATTATATTTACACTATTGTTGTTGTGAGGCGCTAATCGGTGGAGTCGCTCGATTTTTCCCGTCCCGGGTTGTGACGTGCGTTGGGCGCGAAGTGTCGGGATTCGGGTACGCCGGGACGACGACGACGACAACTGCACACGAGTACACGCGGGCGGCGACCGCGGACGACTGAGTGGCGAGTGCCCGACGACGACCCTGTTCGGCGGCGGAAAAACGTGATCCGCGGCGGCGCGCGCAAAAACCGTTCGCGTGTGCGTGAACGTGAACGTATACGTGTGTGTGTGTGTGTGTGTGTGTGCGTGTGATATCGGGCGGCGCAAGGGGGAAAATAAAATGGGTAAAGGAAAAAAAATCAAACGTAAAACGAAATAAAGAGGGACCGCGGCGGCCGAGCGGGCCCGGACCAATGGGATCCGTGGGAACATTCCACACTTGTGGCGGCGGCGGCGGCGGTGACGACGACGTCGACGTCGACGGGGCAGCACAGCTCATACCACCACCACCACCACCGCCGCCGCCGTTGCGCTCTCTCGCGACCGTACTGTACTATTTCAATTGCTATTGCTATTACTATTATCGTGTACTATGCACATATATATATATAATATCATAGCGTAGTCGCTCCGGTTGCGCCGCCGCTTGTAAACCATTCATGCCTAAATCGGCAGTGGCGCTGTACAATATTATACGAATATACATAATATATATATGTGTGTGATATTATACGCGTGTACAAACGCGTACAAGTGTGCGTGTACGTGTGATTGCTCGTATATATATATATATATTATATAAATATATAATATAATAATATATAATATGTATACATATATATATATACACGTCGATGCCGCGACTCTCCGCGGACGGACGCCCTCCGCCAGCCCGCCAGACCATCATCCAGCCCGCCGTAGCATGACCGACCGACCGACCGGCCGGCGCGGCGGGGCGGGGGAACCGATTTCAAGGCGAACTCGCCGGTTCCCACGGTGCGTTTGTGTGCGCGCGTCGTACACTGTGCAAAGACTGTGGGAACTAGCCGCTACCGACCGGCGGCGGCGGCTCGACGGCGGTGGTGACGGCGGTGACGGCGGTGACGACGACGATGACGACGGCGGCGGCGGCGGCGGCGGCGGCGGTGGCGGTGGCCCGACGACGACGATCTTTACTCCAATATCGCCGGCCGCCCCGCCCCCGCTCGTCGCTTCGCTCCCGTTACCCACCCCCGCCACTCACCCGCCCACCACGAAAGACTGCCGCGGAAGATTCCCGTATAATAATAATAATATATATTGTTTATGTTAAAGTCGTCCGCGTTTTTCATGCTCCGCATAATTGCGTACATCCGCACGATGAATCGCTTCCGCGCGCGACGTTTTATAATCACATATATTATACACTTGGCCTGTTCGTGTACCTATACCGTTCTCTTGGTATACCTCGTAACTACCCCTTATGTGTGCGGTGTATAATAATGGTTATGATAATGACGATGAGATGATATTGTGTGTAGGTACCCAGCTATGTGCAGCAACTTGTACCTAACTGGCCAACTATAGTATTATTATAATACGATTGCGATTCCGAGACGTACTTGATACGGCGAGCTCGAGTAGTGGGTCGTACTACATAATTATATACAGAGATCGAACTTCAACTTTGGAGAAGCGTACACTACTAAATAAGATGATGTGTACTGAGAAATGAGACGAAAAATGCGCGGTTGAAAAATAAAAAACACGTGCACACTTTTTTTTAAATTTAAGTAACCTTATTTTAAATTTAGGTACAGTAGATACCTATTGAATGGTTTTCTATTATTTACAAAGGCATGTGTTATAAAATAATTTTTTTCAATTTTTATATTACATAATATATTACATTTCCACAATAAAATGTTATACGGTGGTACACACTACACTGGTACCAGCATAATTTGGTACAAGAGGCATATTTGGGAATTTCGAGGGGTCGAGGGGATGATGAGGGTTATCCAATAACTTCACACTCACCTCCCTCCGCCCTTGAAACTAATTTATATTAAAGTAATAATTAATATTCTTATCTAAAAGCTAAGAGCATTAATGAATTATAGTCAAATTCAACACCCTCTCGACAAAAAAAATTAAAAGTTTAATTAGTCAACGGTGCTATTTCCTTCTCCTTATAAAAAAAAAAAAACAAATCACTTTTGATTATAAATTAAAAAATATTAAAATCTCACGAGTAAATGAAATTAATGATCTTGGCGTTAAGTTAGACTCAAAACTTAATTTCAAACTACAAACTAATAATATTATAATTAAAAAAATCATCAGCCAAATTAGGATTTATTAAGCGCACTTGTAAAGACTTCCACGATGCTCATGCTCTTAAATTGCTATATTTCTCATTAGTACGCTCTCAACAGGAATATGCATACTAACTCTATAACGCAAAATAAAGACCTTTCTCAAATTCAGAATAATTTTTTAAGATTTTTAAGCTTTCAATGCCACATTTATAGAGCTCCTCATTCTGATTATAATATTATAAATAGGCTTTTCTCTATATTACCACTTGAAAAAAGAGTAAAACAACTAAATTTGAAATTCCTTTATAAACTATTACACAATATTATAGATTGCCCAGAACTAATTGAACGTTTATACTTCAAAATAAGCCCCCTAAACTCTAGACATAAACAACTTTTCTATCCAATAAACATTTCATCCAAATATATGTCATTATATCTCCTTCTAATACTCTAATGGATATAGGGAATTCCATAAATAATGTAGATTTATTTCACTGTCCACTTAATAATCTCCCTTCATATATACATTAATTTTCAATTTCCATGTATATATTTTGTTTCTTTTAGTTTTCTCTCTCTTTAAATTATATTATATTTTATTATGTGCTGTACACGCACAACTTGATTTTTATATATATATTTTTTCTCTCTTTCTCCTTTTCCCCTAAATACTCATGTAACTTTCTTGTATATTTAAAATGTAATTGGAATTTATTAAGTAATAAGCAATATTATTATTATAAGTAGTTGTAACACAAAAAGATAAAAGAAAATTTATAATTATATGTAAAAAATTGTGTACTTTACTCGAGCCACACCATGAATTTATAATGAACGCAAATCGTATAAATATATAATATAATATAGGTTTAAGTACGATTTGGAAAAAATATTAATATTTTAATATTTTAATATTTAATAATTAATATTTTAGATTCTGAGTGAAACGATGAATGTATTGATTTTACAATAATGTGTGTTTCTTTTATTTTTATTTTTTTTTTTTGTGTCTGTGTACAAGATAATTAGTCGAAATAATGCTTCGATTTTCAACTTCAGTATCTTGTTAGATTTTAAAGGGAATATCGTTGGTGCATTGGGGTGGTCAAAATTTAAAATTCCCAGTAATTTTCAAAAGCACCAAGAAAAACAAAAAAAAAAATTAAGGAAAAACGGGAATCTTTACGCAAAATCGATTTTTCACAAAATTGAATTTGGTTTTTGGTGTGACTTTAAAACAAATGACCGTAGGTACATGAATCTTACATGGTTTCACTGGTTGTTTATATTTGCATTTACTATACACTATAAAATTTTCAAAATATTTTGATTTATTTTGAACTGTTTAGGGACATTTTCATTTTCCATTTTTTTTTAGTTTTTTTCTAAAAATATCAATCAAATTTTATTTGTTAGTTAAAAAAACTTGAAAATTTAATAGAAGGCTCATAGCATATTGTTTCAAAGGCAGATGAAAAATATTGAAAATCCTTAGTCACAGTTTTTTTTTTATAAGCATTAAAAGTTCAAAAATTTGCAAAATATGGAAAAATCACGAAAATTATCAAACTATTTTGAGTTAAGAATTCGTAAAAATTTTTCTTTTAAAATGTAATACAAGAATCCTTATAAGATTATCTACCTTTATCAAAAAAAAAAAAAATGTCTACCAGAAAGTGAAATTAAATTTTTATGAGCATTTTAAATTCAAATTTTTACGACATTGGATATTCACTCGATTTCTCATGTAGCGATTTCCTTATTTTGTTGTAATTCAAAAACGAACAACTGTATATACATGAAAATTTCACTGGATGTTTATATTATCATTTCCTATACACCATACAATTTTGAAAATATTTTGACTCTTTTTGAGCTGTTTACAGACATTTACAGTTTTCAATTTTTTTAGTTTTTTTTTCTATAAATACCTATCAATTAAGTTTTATCTGTTGGGCCAAAAACTGTAAACATTTAACACAAGGCTCCTGATATATTTTTACAATATCTGTTGAAAAATAATATTACTGTGTCAGTACCATATAGTATCTACCATGTAGTAACCAGACCGTATTTGACTATTTATCTGTTTTTAGAATATTTATAATATTTTTTTCCCCGAAAGATGATAATAGCCAAGACAACAACAACGACAACAATATTATTACAATAATGTAAATTGTCATCAATTATGTATTTATCGAATAAACTGTTTATAATTGATATAATTTTGGTCAAAGTTAAATAAACCAGAATAATAGAAAATATTATATGAATATCGAATATGAATAGTAATGTACGAGAAAACAAATCATACCAACGCAGTGGAACAGAGAAGAGAAAAAAAGGAAAACATCAATAATATTTTGATTTAAAGTTTCAATAAATTACGGGACAAAAAAATTGCATATTTAGAAAAAATATATTTTAAAATACTTATAACAGTGAAAAATATAGGTAACACTTAATTAGTAGGTACCTATTATTTCATTCATTCCTTAAATTTAATGAGATTAATATTATTGATTAGTTGTACAATGTACATATAATATTATTTCCATTATTTCTTAACAGTGATGAGTACCTACCTACCTATAATTATAAAGTTGCTGTGAACCAATATTATAATATTCCAACAGGGATAGAATGGATTTTTCCGCTTTGAATATGGCCCACGACCAATAGTATCGATCCCTAGAGACTTTAATCCGGGCTTGAAAGGGGTAGGTATGATCGTTAGGCTAGATATATCTAGTATCTAGATGCTATATCTAATATAATTCTACTTTAACATAGCCTATAGGACGGACCTATTATTATTATTATTGATTATAAATTATAATATTATACAATATAGTATGTACATTTGGAGTCTCGAATATCCCATATTTATTTGCTCAGAATCTACTTTGAGTATTATTTTTATTTGACATTTGTAGAAGACCTATTATTACGGACTGTAGTTTATTCTGTGCCATAAAAGTATATTTTATTGGAATACAAATTAATTGTTTTAAAAAAGTACATTCTCACTCCCAAAGCGAAAATACTTAAACGGCCTCTTACTACTATTAATATTCACAGGCATCTTTATTGGTATATTCTTTAATATTTGTATTTAAAGTATACCTAAATATTTATATATTAATATAATGTCCACAATTATATTAACTATTA
Source organism: Macrosiphum rosae (assembly GCA_016617965.1). NCBI lineage: Eukaryota > Metazoa > Arthropoda > Insecta > Hemiptera > Aphididae > Macrosiphum > Macrosiphum rosae. The sequence goes on along the minus strand of WHPZ01587072.1, from coordinate 32,653 downwards.
ATAAGTACCTATTTACTGTCTATATCAAATAGCATAAAACGGCCAAGTAAGATAGGTTAAAAAAAAAAAAAACAAAAAGAAATCCTTAATTTAAATTATATAATTTATGTATAGGTATAATGTATACCAATGGTTGCTTCGTTATTTTATATATTAATTTTGGGGGTTATTCGTACAATTTAGTTTAAATTTTGGAAAAAATCCAGCAGTTGTTATTTGCAGGGGCATTTTCTGTATAAATCAAGATTATCTTATTTATAAAAAAATAATTTTCTATTTTTTATCATGCTTGGTAAAGTTATAGATATTACACAGGTAATAAAAAAATTATTTTATCTATAGGTATACACGCATAGTCTGTCAAATTATGTTTGACAAAATAATATATCTAACTATTATTTAAGTAGTGGACCTTCTAGAAAAGTATAGAAATAAAAAACAATTAAAAAATGCACTTGATATTTTAAAAGTTCCTAAATTGGACATTACTATAATATTATCTGAAAATTTTACATGATGTCATGACATTTTGAGTGCACATCATGATTGTAAGTTCTTGAAAATTTAAATATCGGTGGTTAATTTTTAAGTGGTGGGGGGGAGTACCAGATGGTACCATAGTTTTTCATTTAAGACAATACTCAAAATACATCCCTGCCAATTTGATAATATTGACAGGACATCGTTGCTACAAACACACCTTACCTAGACCTTACTTGATTACCTATCAGTGTTGGGTAGTAACGTAATGCATATTACAAATTACTGTAACACAATTACTTTTTCGGTAACGCAGGAGTAATTTCATTACATTTCACTTAAAGTAACGCAATCGTTACAAAATTACAGTAATTTCTATGAAGTAACTCACTAACGCTTTGTTTTCTACTTTATTAAAATAAAGTTTCGAATTAAAATTTTGAATGTATTACAGGTATACGATATCCCAGAAAAATTAAAAATCAATTATCTTTATTTTTGATTCCGATAATTATAGTTAACAATATTACTAAACATTCCAGGAATAAATGTTATTACTTTATTGGCAGAAAGAAAAGAGTTTGGTTTAAAAATATAATTTAATAAAAATGAATTATGATTTATGACTTATGACTAAACAGGTGAAATGATTGTAAATTCGTACCTACATAATACTAAAATAGGTATATTATCACTAGGTCTATGATTGTAAAGTGTATACATAATAATTGAATCATATGAATTGAATATGGTTAAAAAAAGTAACGTTATTTGTAACGCACTACTTTATTAATGAAAAAGTAATGTAACGTAATAAAAATAATTTTGGGGAACGCAAATGTAATTTAAATAAAAATATTTGAAGTAACGAGTAACGTAATGTCATTACTTTTTAAAAGTTATTTACCCAATATTGTAGGTAATGTTCTATCTTTTAGATAAAAAAATATTAAATTATACTTTAAAAAAAAGTTTGTAGGTATAATATAATGTATTTGTATACTGATGGTTTTTAGATATCTATATCAACATGACTTTACGTACCTACCTAATGTACCTAGTTGTTTAGATGATAAAGTAACATGATAAAAATTAACTACATAATATAATATAACTAGATATAACTAGATAATATTATATTACTGAATACAAATTATCGGGACTATACCTACCCATTTTACCTTTATGATTACTCAGCATATACAATGTACCTACACTGACCAACTGGATCTTGATAAGTATTTCGAAAGATGATTTGGATAGTCAAAATTGTACAACGTTACACAATTTCATCATTAAATATCTTGTCTCTAAGTCTTGGTTACCTAATTAAAAATACAAATACGAAGTTCCTGATTTCTATAATGAGTAGGTACCTACTTAGTACCTACCAGAAAAAAGTTATAAAATTTGTTTGAGTTAAAAAATAGCTATTGAAGAAAAAATAATTGTAACTTGTAAGTCACTTCTAAATATTTTTTTTTCCCACGTCATAACATCAAAAAATGAGCGAAAATTCTACTATTATTATAAAATGTGCATATTTAATAATTATAAATAATATTATGCAAATAAACTTACTTACGTTTAGCATATTTATTGCTTAAAAGATTTATAAACACCGACATATTTGAAAACGCCAAACCATTACCGTTGAATCAAAAATGTAATCTATTTATTGTAAGTTTGTATTGTTTCAATAATGTTATCACTTAATATAATATCATACTACCCGGGCGAGTTTTAGACCTACAGTGGTCCCGTAGGCTATGACTTGTAAACAATTTAGTGCCCCTATATTTTACTAACTCTTTTTGAAAATATATTTTCAATATTTAATTCGTGTTAATTTATAAATGTATTGTACTCACTTTTTACATTTTTCAATAAATTTACAAAAAAACTCAGTGAAAAAACTCGAATCACTTTTACAAAATATTGTCAATTTATCGGACATGCACAATAACAATCAAATTAAATTACATAAGGCTTATTTTATTTCAAATACGTATATAATAAATAAAAAATCGTATGCCCCTGTTACCGTATTGTGTTGGGCTTTAGGTGTAAACAATTTAAATTTAACTTCAGTATGACAAGTACTAGATGGTTTTTTAATATGAATACAATCTAATGTATCAGTAGTACTCAGTAGGTACCTACCTTAGACTTTTGAACTTGATCAGAAATAATAGTTGAAAAATAATTTATATTTTGTATCAAAAAATTGTTATTTAAAAACAATATTGTGATTCGTGGATGGTGCTCCTCAATTTGTGGTTATTTGCGGTTCTGTAGGCTATAGACCTTACTCCGGGCCTGCATGCTACAATTATTAATGATAGCAGTATTATTCATATCTCACGTATTCACGTATAACTGATTTACAATTCAATATTTTCTAACAAATCATTATCTCACTCGAGAAATTAAACATTGTTCGTTTTATTTTTGAAGACATTGACGTAAGTCTAAATTTCAACCCGCTAAATTAATATAAATTGACCAAAACACTTAGTTTTGTACCAATATTTGAATTACAATATTATACAGAATTAAATTAGGGTTACAAGAATATTAAGGCTATCAGATACCTACCTATGTACAATATATATTTTGGTCCAATGTCATTTTATCCATTATTTTTAATGTTAAAAGTAATTTTATATATTATTTTATAAGTATATGTCTTAATAAAACCAAATGAATAAGAACTTTACTAGGTACACATTTATTGTAAATTTAGTTTATTACATCAGCATTTAGGTCACTGTGTATAGTTTTAAGTGGTAATAAGCCAATGCTCTAAGATATACAGTTATTTCGTTCTGTTGTAATGAGTAGGTAGGTAAAAACCAATAGGTATAATTACTTATTATATTTTCAACTCATTCCTGATTTTTAGTACATATTTTTTGGGGACTATTGGTTTGACACCCCTTATCTATATACCTAGTATTTTCGATTTCTTCTTGAATATGTTTTGTATTTTCTAGAAACATACAATTATTAGAATGATGAGTTAATATAGGACTTTTCCCAGTTTCAAATGAAACTTTCTACAACATTGTTGGTTCTCTGTCTTCAGCTTAATACTAGTTCATATATACATTCCACATTTCTGGGGGGAATTTCGGAGGGACAGCTATTGTTGTCTAGTAGGTATATCATGCGCTGGTCGTCCACGAATATATTGATTCAATGTAAGCAGCAAAGTCAACAACGCTTTCATAAAAAATATCCATTATTAAGTTATTGCACATTTCTTACAAGCCCTCTATTATGATTGGTATATCCATTAGCTCTAACACGTTTTTTAAATTAAGTATTTTGGTAGTAATAAATATGTAATTGGACAAAAAATATATTAGACTATACCCTGTTCTGGCCTTAACTTTATAGGACATAATAGATTAGACTATAATGGCACAGGAGGGACAGGTGACTAACTTATTTTGTACTAAACATTATCTGGACCTTATGAATTGGACCAAAATTCTGCTACCCAAAATCATCCATTAACTGTTAAGTGTTTACGATATCGAATATCGATGTACCTACCAGCTATGATGATGTAGACACACTGCGTAAATGTGAGTACATAATTCCGTATTCCATTCCCGTGTATAAGTGCGGCACGTTTAAATACCTATATACACTAATACACCTATTCATTATTATAATATTTAAAAACGCACCATAGGGTTTATATGGGGCTTCGATAACGATCCATCGATGAGATTTACATATTTTTGTGTCGAGATAATAGAATTTATGAATACACGTATTAGAATTAAAAATAAAATAAAAAATGTAAAGTATATACCTACATTTACTGCATTATAGCCTAAAGGTAAGTACCTACGTTAAACAGATTAATTTAAAGAAAATTGTATTGAATTAATGCGTATTGTTAGACGCACAAAGCAAATCAAAGTCGAGTACACGGCCGGTCCGACTTCCTGTTTTTCAAACTTCTTTATATGAAAATTATATTTAATTACACATAATGTTGGATTCCAAATTCTTTCTATTTTGTTTTTTTTTTTTTAGAAAAACAACTTCCGTCGATGTCTTATTCTTTGAGAATAAATTCTGTTTGTATAACTGGTGCTTAGGAACATTATAATAATATTTTCTATTATAACAATAAGAGGACCCAAATGTATAAAATGTATTTTTAGCCGTAGGTACTAGAACCTGTTGTAAGAATTATAATAGTAAATAATAAATATAACTGTGCACATCATTCAATTAAAACTGTACCTGCATTAAATGAACAATGTAATTTTTTAACCTAATAATTGTACAAAGGATATTTACATATTTAGAAATTATATAGTAAAGACTTTTGAGTCAATATATTAAATACGTCAAATACACTGCGACTTAGCAGTCTTGTAAAGTATTCGAATTTAAAATGTATTTAAATAATTTTTCATTTTATTCGAACACTGTTTTAAATACTTTTTGAAAAAATGTTCGAATACGTATTCTGTATAATTTTTTTGTGATCATTAAATTAGTATATATTATTTTATTAAGTTCACGTTTGATAAATATTTACAATATACGAAATTGAAGTGGGCAGGTATACATTTTTTATTTACACGATATATACGCACCTATTTATATTAATAATTAATATTAAACACTATACAGTAAAAATGCACTCGTATATTATACAAGCTACAGGAAGTGGGAACTCGTGCACTAGGTATATTATATTATTAGGCATAATGTACAAGTGTACAACTGTCAACTTCTAAGCTAATATCGTCATAATATTATTATATCGAGGAAGATTGTTGACCACGCGTAACAAGATATTATCATTATATCAACTGATGAATGACGACTATTATAATATATTATAAGAGAGCCTATTTTATATTGTGGACGATGATGTATAGTAATAATATTATTCTTCCGATGGTGTGTGTGTGTGTATAATACGAGCGCCGTGCGTGTGTCCCACGGAACGACGAGGGTCATTTTTTTCCCACACCCTATAATACATATCAGACATTACATACATATATACGAATATTATTGTTCATTTATATATTATATTGTGTATGTTTTTAGGGTCTCGCGATCGTTACCATAATAATAATATAATATGTGTCGTAAACCATTTAAATCGATTTTAGAATATAACACATAATGATATTGGGTAGGTATATACGAGTATTATAATGTTATTTATACCTATTGTACAAGATCCCATCTTGAATATATATATAGGTACATATTATTATACGTTCCTATGGGAAAAATTAGATTTTTACTGTTTACATCAAAAAACATTATACATCACCTAAATGGCTATACTATGCATTATCTGTGCTGTAGAGTATGCGCAGACATATTATTATTATTTATTATTATTAATATTATTATATTGTTATAATTACGTATTTTAGTGACATCGTATATAGTCGTCTATTAATAATAATGTAATACACGAAAATGCGGAATAAAGAGCTATTGTTGTTAGCTCCAATAATTTCGATTTATGTAAGAAAATACGAATAAGTTTTATATCACTCACTTCACTCATATGCGTGACTATATTATAGTCTTCATCCGCAGTGGTAGCTTAGCTATATAATGACAGGCACTACCTCAATGAACCGAAAAAAGCATACACCCAAGGCTATAATTTTTTAAAGCCTCCCCCCCTATGAAATATTTAAGTAATCAAAAAAAGTCTGTATTACATATTTACAATTAATACTAGTATTCTTAGTACCTTTAAGTTTTAAATTTGACTCCAGATATATTATTCATTTACTGCCCAGGATTATTCCACTTACCTAGAAACCAAAAAATGATACAAATATATTCAATAATATAATATATGAACCATACCATACCATATTAAGTCTTATAGAATACCTATACATTTTACCGAACTTAAGTGGGGCCGGCACCACAACTCCGTGCCGTGCCTACGGGACATATTATACTATATAGTACTTATCTGCATTTAATAGTTTTGAAAATAATTAATTTAAATTGTAACAGTTACCCACATACATATAATATTGCGATTTGCATTAAGAATCATTAATGGAGGGAGACATAAATTCGATAATACATTTTATTAATATACCTAATTTTGTCAAACATATCTTTTTGAAAATGCATATAGGTACCTATTATAAGAAATTTGTTTAAAAAATAAAGTTGTAACCCATCTGACTAAAACTCGTTTGACAGGCGCTTGTCAAAAGGAGCCCAGGTACCACCATAGGTTTACACGTTTAAATGAATCTATATATAAGATATATTATACACCTATCTAGAAAAATTAATTTTGTGTCGCATATGCACATTTTACTAGAGTACCTATTACCTATTTATTATAATCATATACCTACTAGACATATTTTGACGATTAATACTGAATCGATAACTTCTACCAATGTTAAAAATGTAAATGAACTATAGAGTAAGACGTATAATACAGCTATATAATACTGCAGCGTATTACATTAATTAGTTTTATTTTGCAAGTATACTTATATTATATTCCACACCAGGAGTGTCGCCAGTGGGCGGCTTCTCCGCCATATCATCTGGCAGTAACCTTGTAATGTAATCTTAAGCTTATTATACAAAATAATATGTATAGATTGTTTAACTGAAAAAAGTACAAAAAAAAAAAATTATATATTAATGTTAATAATAACCATATGGCTCGTAAACTCTAGCAATATTATTTTGAGAGGTCCTAGAGATTCCTATGTGAGCTATAAATTTATTTCAGAAAACCAAGAAGCTAAATACGAAATTTTATGTCGCATATATTTTTGCAAATTTCGAAATTTAAACGCTATTTTGATATTTTGTGTTTATTTGAGTACCATGACACAAAAACAATTCTGATACAATATTATTTGGATTTTTTTTAAATTTTAATAATTCAAAAAACATTTTTATACCTACTTAATTTTTTTTGCATATTTTAGTTTTTTTAGTGTTAATTAATTAACCGCTTATAATATGAATGTTTTTAACTTTTTAAGAGCATATTATTGCGGTTATAACAACCTTTTTTAAAGCTATAATAGTTATAAGGTGTGCTTATTTTATGACTCTTAGGATTTTCAAGAATGTATGAACTCAAAATAGTTTGATGTAGGTACCAGAAATATTACCAAATATTAAACCACAATATTGAACAAAAATAGTAAACAATTTTTTTATTTATTAATTTTTTCTAACTACACGTCATAATAACATAATATTATATAAAAATATGTATAACAAAAACTGTACAATACAATACCCGTCGGCCGTCATCCTTGTCAATTTATATTTTAAATGCAGCATGTCGTATATATACTATAGTAGGTACAATAGACATATATTTTATTAATGTCGCCTATAAACAATAAAAAAACCGTTTACCAATGTAAACACTCTTTTACACACACACATTACCATGTAGAGTTGTAAACACTACACACTATTGTCTGAATAATGAATACTATACATGTCCACATAGATTATATGATATTATATTGCTCAAAGCAGACTGTAATGAATGTAAATAAATAATAATTTTATTTGTTTAAAATCGTTTAATATAACAATTAACAATTATCTGATATATCTGCCATGGTCTGATGTGATTATAGTTTATTTAACACGTCCTCACTGATAATATTTTTAATTGATATATTATTTCTCACAATATGTGTAATAATACCAGAATTGTACCCACCTTTACTTTCTTTTATCACATAGTTGAATTTATGTAATAAGTATAAAAGGCCGTAAGGAAGAACATGGGTCTATTTCCTCCCTTACCTAATATTATCATTACCATTTAAAGAATATATTAGATTACCTTAGTCGTATTAAATATATTAACTTCACCACATAATTAAAGAATTTAAGTATTGAAGAGTCATACACCAGGAAGAAAAATTAAATTTTCTAACCGTAATTTTATTTTAATAGTAATACTATTGGTGTAGTTCAAACCCTACTCGAAAATAAAAGTGTGTGTGTAGAATTATATTATAATTAATTTTACTGTCGGATCAGTAATAATCTCGACTAAGGATTTCTATAAAATATTAAAGTAAATGTTTATTCATATGATGTTGTTTTTTAAAGATTTTAAGTTTAAAATTCGTCAAAATTCTTCAAAATCACGATAATTTGCAAGTTATTTTGTTGTTAAATACATTTATAAAATATTTAAGTTTTAATTTTTATATCTATGGCTTGACGCAATAATATCTATATACATATATAAATGTGAAAATGAACATCTCTGTTACGAGTTGGCTTCGAAACTACTTATTCAATCTTCATGCAGTTTTTTTTTTAATTAAAGAGCACATTGCGGAACAGGTTTTATGTATACACATTTAGTCCGATAACGGATAAAGTTAATTATAAATTAGTTATTAATTATTAGTTTTGTTTTTAGGTTGTTTATTTTTTTAAATATTATATAATAATAATTAATAATTAATAAAAATAATAGCTGTATGAGAATATAAATACGACAAAAAAAAAAAA